>APFE030200165.1:0-17571 GCA_000404065.3 Pinus taeda
TTAAAATGCGTTTTAATCATGGTTCAAAGTTACACACATAATATAAAAAAACATGAATTTAGGATAACTATAATGTATTACATTTTTCTAAAATTAAAATTATATGTGTGGGGGAGGATATCAAAATTCTTATGAAAATAAAATGGAATTATCAATTTTTATGTTAGTGTAATTTATTAGATGTTTTATTTTTCTTGTTAATTTTGTTTAAATTTTAGTAGGGATTTGTTGGAATAGTAAGTTTGAGTTGTGTTTTTAGGGATTTCTAGCACTATGCATCTATTTATATATTTAAAAAGGTATTTTAAATAATGAGAAATTGTAATCTTGCTAAAAAATGTATCATCTAATTCCAATGAAAATTTCATCTTAGATCCATTTTAACTTCGGATCTATCAAGGGTTGAGAGGGATCATATCTATCAAGGAGGTGCAAACCTCTTTTTTTAGTGCAAAACTTCAAGAAAAGTTTGCACCTCAAGAAATTTAATCCCTCTCAATGCTTGATAGATCTCGAGTTAAGATGGATTTAAGTTGGTTATAGATATGTGTGTGTGTGTGTTATTTTAGTATTTTTATTTCATTTTTATTTCACTAAGTCAATTGTTTACATATCTCTTCCATACTAGGCTAGAGAGTGCCTCTCGGTATAATAAATAATAATAATTTAAGTTATGGAATTAAGTAAAATTAGGTGTTTATTATGAAGTGCGTTAAAGATGGATAAACTTAATGTCTTAGGTTTTATGTTTAAGTAACATATAAAATTTTACTTTTATTAACTCATTTTATTGAAATTATGTAAATTTAGGTCTTTTTAATATCAACTAAAATCCTTCATGTGTGGGGCACCAATTGGAAATAGTTAGCATAACCCAAGCGCTTGTACCTCTCATTATCAATAATTGTTATGTGTATCTATGATGATAGATTGAGTTGTTTCTCCCATGCAAGAGAGGATTAATGAGGGAAGGAGATCTGAGGAGTTAAAACTTCAACATTCTAGTAAGATTTTGTGAAATGATTCAAGGACGGACAGTGGAAATACTGAGCGAAGCAAGGAAACTTCCCACTAGGTTAAAAGAGTATGTTTTTAGTTTGTGACTTTCCATACAAAGTAATTGACCTGTTTTAGGTATGACCTAGCACATGGCAAGTAAGCGTTTTAATAAATTTATCATTTTGGTTATCCTAACTTTGATCATTAAATTTGTTTGTAAGTCTTCGATAATTGTGGTCATTATCACACTAATTATGGCTCCATGAGTTGCTTGGAAGGGCAACACCCCTCTCTATCCGATAAGGGAAAAAGACGATGTGATCATCGTGATCTCAACCTTTCACCCAAATTCGGAATCGATTGATGCAAATATCAAAGTTGAACAAGTATATGAGAAAGAGGTGGACATGTATGAGCCGGGCCAAGGATGTTTCACAAATTTCATAGAATAGTTAAACTCTATTGGCACACGAGGTATTTGTTTGTTTTTATGTTATTTAAAAACAAAAAGAGGCCTTGCTCTACTATAATAATTGCTCTTGCTTAGCTCCATTTTATTAATGAACCAACATAGTAAGCTCCAATTTTCAAATGAACTAACATAGTAAACTTTTGAATATCTTTGTATCTATGTATTTTATTTTTTACACTTTAATAGAATAACAATTCTCCCTTTAAAAAATAAAAATGTAAACACTATCTTTATAAACAAAATTTAGTATTCAAAATTACCATCAATAATAATAATAATTAAACTTTAAACAAAAAAATTACTAAATAAAAAATAATAATAATACAATTTGTCCACTTTTTAACCCTATTCCATTTTATTATAAGAAATTTAAATAATAAAATAAGTAACTTTAAATTTTTTAATCATTTAAAAAAAAAAAAATTAAGATCAGCATCATACAATTTTTTTGTCAAGTTGTCTGAGTTCTCTAGAGATTACATCGAACTTGACCTATTTCTTGAGAAACCGCGACCCATGGGGCATCTAAACCATCAAAATAATCTAGGGATTGCATAGGGCCTAGGTGACACCAACCCTTAACATGGTTAGATTCTCTTCCCATTGTTACAAGCATATAATAAATATGAACAAGAACAGGTGACAACTTGATAATAACAAGAACACACACATACGAGAATACACAAGACACAAAAATGTTGGGAAGGAATTCCAAGCCACATTAGTATTAGCCTTAGTGTATATTTACACATGAGATATGTGGTTGGAGGGGTTTGTAACACCCTTATATCTTGCATTTTCAGACATTGACTATTTTTATTCTCTTGAACTATTATTGGATTTAATGGCTATGGAAGCCAAAATGAGAATGGTGTGATGATGTAAATATTTTTATGAATTGAGTTATAAATAAATTGCTTGGAATTATTCAAGAAAGAGCTCTAGAGTTTAGAAGACTTATTTCTAGCTTAGAAAAAAATGTTGGTCGTCAAGTCGACATGATGGATCTTCCATAAAAGTCTCCTAAAAATCCTTAGGAGAAAATAATAAAAAAGAAATTAAATTAACATAATGGGAGAGAAAGATTATGTTAAACACTTAGTTGGAGAGAAATACTAAGTAGGGTCACAATAAAGCATCGTGGGAGAGAAATGTGTGGTTTAAAGAAAAAAAAAGAAATATTTTTCAAAGAAAAAAAAAAAAAAAAAAAAAAAAAAACAAAAACAAAAACAAAAAGGCTTAGGCAAAAGGTTAGCAAACCTTAAAAGCGGGACACTGCAAAAATCTGTTGGGAAGAAAATCTATAAAATAAACCACCTAGGAATCAAAGTGGTTATTTAATCCTTAGCGCAAGAAGATCTTAGCTCAGGGGGATCTAGCAAAGGTTACTCATGGTTGGGTGGAACGTGCTCGGATCCTGAATATTTCCCAAGCATTGGTTGACAGTTAGCTAGGAACTATTATTCTATTTTATATTTAATATAGGTTTACTTGTTGCTTTGAACTATTAGAAAAGGACAGAGGAGTTATATTGAATATTGCTTGTAGAAATTAGTGTGCACACACATTGATTAATGGTAGTTAAATGATTGAATGCATGCATGAAGATATGATATAACTGGACTCAGATTCTGCTTATATGTGGGCATGTGTGTGTGTGATTATGACTTACAAGTTTAGCATAAAATTATCATGATGAATATGAATAGAGAGAGAATTAATAAGTAAGGAACAATGGATTGAGGAAGTAAAAATTGCATGCTTGTGTAAATAACAAATATGCATCTCTTTTATGGAGTTATGGGAAATAAAGAAGAATGGACTGAATATGTATGGAATTGATGGGCATGACAATATATAAACCTGCTTATAGTATTCTTATTTAATTATACTATTAATTTTGGGATTAGTAAATTTTGTGTGTACTTATGAAAGAAAGGAAAAAATGCATGGGAATTTTTCTAGATCGATAGAGCTACGAAGAAAATTGAAAATTAGCATAGGAATTGAATGTCGGTAGAAATCTTTAATGAGGAGGAACTATGATAGTAATTGTATTACAACTCTAACGTTGCATAAATATAGTATGGTTGAAGTTGTATGCTATTTCGAAATATAAATAAAGTATAATCATAAAATAAGTTATGCAATAGGGCTGAGACTACCGCAAAGAGAAGTACTAACGAAATATTTTAATTTTACACTAAAATATGTGTGTGAGTAGTTGTTAAAAAAGTATGTCAAAGAAAATGACTCTATATAATAATAACATAAGGCCCTTTGGAAGTTAAACTAGATGGTCAACCCAAGAGAAAATGTCGGAATGTTATTAAACCATAATAGGTCTTTACACAGTATGAGGATTGATGTCATTAATTGTAGGAATGAAGACTAAATTAACTTCTATTGAAGCTAAAATCATTTGACCTTAGTGTGAAATCAAGAGATATTTTATATATCATCTTTTGTTTATTTTATATATCATCTTTTGTCTAATGGACAAAGTAGAAAAAAAATTGAGGTCTAGTGATTGTTGATATATAAATAGACATAAAGTCAATCCTTGTTATTGTTCGAATTATAGTCAAGAAGATATTAGAAAAGTAATTAGAAGATACTAACCATGGAAATCCCAAATAGGGATATAATACATGTTATCACTCAGATTTTCCCGAAAGTTGTAAGAAGGGGAAAGGGGTCCGAGGTAACCACAAACCAATCTTTTAGATACAAAATCTAGCCAATCTGTATCCAGAGAGGGCTCTCTCTTTAAGTTTTAGCTTTGTTTTGAAAGATATTAGGCTAATTATGAAGATTAGGAGTTTTGTTTGAGTTTGGGTGGTGAGATTCAATAGCAGAGGGGTAGGACTAACTAGTTTAGGCCATTGGGATAATGGAGTCAAAGAAGATGGCTTGACTAGATTAGGTTTCTTAACAAAGGATGGTTTTACAGAGCAAGATGGTCAAACATGGAACAAATAAAGGCTTAGAATAAATGGAATGGTTTCAAAATGGGTGAAGAGCAGTTAAGAATCCTTTAACCTTTTGAAAAGGGAACTTGAATGATTACTAATAAAGAGCAATCAAGTATTCTTTAATTAATCAAATTGAACGAACTAGAAAATATGAGAAATTAAGATTTCACTGTTTATTCTAATTCAGAAGAAAACATAGAGAATAATAACAATTGAAAACAGAGTGCAATCAAGCATATTTTGAATTACTCTTTTTCGTTTATCATTCAGATATGAAACATAAATGATATAAGAAACAAGGAAAAACTTTAAAACACAAGGTATAGAGGACTTATTGATCCGATGTTTAATTCGAGAAATCTATGGAAAGTCATTTGCATCAATTCTTTATGCAGCAAGCCATACAAAAGTTTGGTCCAACAACACTTTATTCCAAAATAACCAGTATTACAGCAATGTATATGAATCCACCCTCAATACTCCAATTGAGGGAGTATTTATACAAAAAAAATTACAAAAAATATCTCATAACAGAGAGATATATTCTAGGATGACTATGAATAAGTTACAAGAAAATAGAGACAACTAGTCACGAAGATAGGAGAAAGGTAAACTGATGTTGTGTTGTTCCTATTTTTGTTGAGTGTGCTGGAGGCAGGCCCTATGATTTGGCTTGTTGTTTTCTTCTTTAGTACCTCTATGATGGCTGCCCTGTTTTGATACACTTCGACCTGTTTGATCTATGTTCATTTTTGTTCATATTACTACAATAAATAGCCCAAAATTTACATTTTACCAAGGATAAATTTACAAAATTTCCAACATGTCTTCCCACCTATTTTGGCTCTGGCAATCTGTGTTTCTGAAGTTTCCTCAGGGTCTCACCAATTTCTGTATATCTGAAAAAGGTAAGTTGGATTGGGAACAAGTGCTTTATCTCATGCTCAACATAGAATAAGTTCTCTAAGCTGTCATAGAGAACTCGGCCTATGGGGAGTGCTTTTATTCCTGATGCACTTGTTGATGAACTAGCTTGATTGCCAGCATACTTATTCAACTTATCTACATAATCTCTATGCTTCATTAATCTGTCATTAATCACTAAAGGACTTGGTAGCCCTTTATTCTGCAAAATAGAAAACTTCTCCATGAAAGCATTAATCTCTACCTGCATATCCTGACATCTTCTCTCTAAATTATGCATCAAAGTTTTCTTGGTTAGCACCTTTTTGATTTCCAAAATAGTTTTTGTCATTTCTGTGATGCCAAGTTCTTCCAGTTGTTCCTTATTCCTGGTATTCAAAAAATGTATGAGCCAGTTGGCTTCATCGAGCATTTTTCCTAACTGTGCTTTTGTCTTTTGAATTTCTCCCTGTGTTGCTTTCACTAGATCAATCTGCTCGAAGATTACTTGAATGGATGGCCAAACATCATTTATGGATTGTGATGTTGGCCCAAAGAATTTTCTTGATCTTTACTAGAGGCTTGTCAAAAGTGAGATGTTTTTCTAATGTTTTCACTTTATTTTCTAATGCTTTAATCTCCCTTGTTTTTTCCACAACGTTTATCTTTGAGAGATCATAATTTCTTTCCATCTTAGCAAACTGTTCTTTTACCTGTTTTAATTCTGAAACTTGTAGTTTCATGTCTTCCATTGACTTTATTAGTTCCTCTATGCTTAGATTGGCCCTGCTACCTTGTGTTGTTCCTGTTGTTGTTGTACCTGTGACCACCTCTGTTGTGGCTGCTGGGATGTTTGGGGCTAATACTATCCCAAGTGTAGAGGGGACTACTGTTGAGACTATTGTTATTACATCAGGAGGCTGAGAGGTCGACTCTCCCTGCTTGTCCTTCAATGCTTTTTCCAATGCCTGCTCTGTTTCATTCAATCTTTCATTGAGTTTCAAGAGTAGATCCATCATCTCTTCTTCAGATTTTTGTTTTATAACCTCAACAGTCTGTGGATGCCTTGAAGGAGGTAGCTTTAGCTATTTCCTCAAGGTAGCAATGTCTTCTAATTTCTTCTTGATTAGTGCTTCTACACCTTTCACATCTTTGGGATCATGTCCCAATCCAATGATGATTTCTTCTAATGACTTTACTTTGTTATATTTGGCCAGGGAGGAGGCTTTTTCCAAGTGTAGTTGGGTCGTTGTATTATCCAAATAATTTTGAAGCCTGTGGGCCATCATTGCTTTACCAGCCAATGTGGAATAGACAATTTCTCCATTTTGCTTGTGCAGTTCAATCTGATCCAAAGAATGAATATCCTTTGCCAAGACCTCCAAGTTTGTTCTGATGTAATCTGTTGCTGACTGAGGTTGTTGTACCTTTGGCTTGAAGTAACTCATTATCATCTTTCCTTCTTTAATGTCATAGGCTAACATTAGTCTTTGTTGATTCGTGGGGGCCATTTTTAGATATTGATTGTAAATTTGAAGCCTCAATGGGTCGTTCCTAGCCTTTATTTCTGTGAATGTCTTCTTGATATCTAAGGCCTCTTTACTTGGTGGCCTGAGGGATGATACTTTTGTGCTATGTTGTCTTTCTATCTCTTGCCTCTGTGAGCTAGTGGATGTTCCTCCCAATGGGAAAGTTTAAAGGCTAACTTCTCTTTCTTCTCTTTGGCTATCTGTAGTCTCTTCAACTATTTCCTCTTCTGACAGAGGGTTTAGTCTTTGTCTTTTTGTCCCAGGCTGTCCTGTGAGCCCACTGGTAGGGGTAGTAGTTTCCCTATCCCTCTTTTTATTTCTTTCCTCATTTAGAGGAGTTTGCAAAACTGGAGTTTCTGCTACATTGGTTTGAGCTAGAGGAGTTGGCATTTGACCCTGTTCTTTGGAAATTTCAAGTTGATCTAACATTGTAGGTTGTTTTTTGGTCTCTACTTCCTTGCCTTTAAATGTTCCTTTGGTTGGTATGTTGATTTCCTATGCAAGCTATTGAGAGGTTCTAGCAAGGGATGCACTAATTCCTGATTTTTGAGATAGCTGGAATGGTACCTGCCCAAAAGAATTTGGGTCAAGGGTTTTCTCAATATCTCTCATAGCATTCTCAAAATTGACCTGTTCAATATCATTTTCTACTAAGGTCCCCTCTATCCATTCAACCAAGTTTGTAAACTGCTCAATCTCTGGGATCCTATGGTGAATGTATGGGGATAACCTGTTCTTCATTCTTCTGTCACATATAAAACTGTTAGGGTCATATGGTACCCACCTAAAACTCTTCGTAATCTAAGGTGATCTTCTAAAAAAATTTCATCCTCTTTCCATGCATCCCTAGTGTTACAGACAAAAGGGCCTAGCTGATTCTTAATTCTTATTTGTAAAAAGAGCTTCGACGTAAATCACATAAAAAGCTTCTTAATTCTTAGCTGAGCTTTCTTCTTGGCACTACAAAAATGGACTAAATCTGCATTTATGATCTGCCTGAAATACTCCAATGCAAACAATCTCATTGGAAATACTTTGGTAGCTTAAAAAGGCAGAGTTCACACCCATATATCCTGATTTTTGTGTGGTTCTTATATAGATACCAGTCACATATTCTGTATTGCTTAGAGAGCTGGAGAATTTTCTTCATATCACCACTGATCCTAGGAAGGGAAACTCCTGTCAACAGAGTGGTTGTTGGATGGACAAACAAGTCAATGAATTCATTGTAAGTGTAAGGGGACTCAATGGTATTATGAAAGATTGGACTCCAAAAAATAATAGACCTTGGATTTCCTTTGGTGTCAAGTTTCTTGATAGGGAAAGAGAAGTTGTCTGACTGATAATACAACATGAGATGATATATGAAGGGGGTGTATTTGACGACTCCTTCATTTTCCAAATTCAGAAATTGGTCATGGATCTTATTGGAAATATAGGAGGCATAGTCATATCTGACAGCAGAGGATTGTCCTGGAGTAAAGATTGATAATAACACTAGGGTTATATCATCAACATATTCACTAGAGTTAAATCCCATAATCAAGGATATCATATTAACAATGAGTCTTCCAGTTTCAGTGAAGCAAGTCTGTAGATAAGGAGGTGGACCTTTGGGCTCGTGCTTTGGTAACATGAAGATTTGACCGATGCGGCTAACTTCTGATGGGGATAACTGAGATGATTTTTCAACTAAATATCCCATGGAAATAGGAGTGAGGGGTTGACTGGAGTGGAATTGCAACATTTCATTAATGGATTGAGAAGTTATGGAAAAAAGGATTGTTTGGCTTGGGGACATAACAGCTCTATGGTTAGGATCATAATTGACACAGCATTGATGAATTATATCTGGGAAAAAATGTACCAAGGGGAGGAAATACATGGGAAGGTTAGACTCCCACGGTCCAAAGATATCAGACCCATTCAGATAACTATCTCTGGCTTGGCAGAAGACCTGAAGATGGTTTTTATCACCAGATAAGTCTTTTATCGGAAAATATTTATCAGCCAGAGGCAGATAATCTATGTCTTTGTGAGGAGTGTTCATGGGTGCAACATTCAAGGCTATAGGGGTTTCCATTTTTGGTTCTTGTGGATTCAAAAATGGAATTGTGGTTTTCTATCAAAAATAGGCAAGACAGCAAGTTTGGGAACTTTATATGGTAAACACAGACGGGACTAGAACTGAATTTGGCTCTTTCTTGTAGAATTTTCAGTAGAAAACTAAAATTACAGGGTTTCAGTGAAAAATCGGATAAATACCTGTAATGGGGCAGTGAACAGTACAACAGCAGGTTGGATAACCAGTCCTAGGCTGAGTTATTGCAAGTTTCTTGATCAGGTGGTGGTTGGAAAGCTTATCAGTTGATTGGGACGTCGCTTTGCATGGGAACATAGATACAACATATAATAGTGAAAATGATGTTTGTGATTTTTATTTAACAAAGTCAAGGCGGAGCTAGGCGGTATTCTACTGGAGGCTAGTGATTCCATAGATTGCCTGACGCGTGGCAGAGGTACTGTTTGAAAACCGCCTAGTGATCACGAGTTAAAGTGCAGTCACTAGGGGGGAGTAATATTGATACCGACCATTGGATGATAAGGACGAGATCTAATGGTGGACGGGAGAGGGGTATAGCGGAACATTAACAATGGCAGGCCCGATTTAATTAACAAGTTAAATTATATCGGGGTGATTGTGAATGGCGAGGAGGTTCTTAATTAACCTTAGGGGTTGATTAATCCCATTTTGTGGAGCGGGGAGACTAGGCTATTAATGAATTTCAGATAAATCCATTAATCCCTTTTTAACAGTGTTTATGGTTATAATTAACCAGGGCGGGGTATGTAAGATTTTGGGTATTTATATATAATTAAATAATACGAGAAAGGGTACAATTGTTAGGATTTATATAATAGTAGTTAGGAATTAATATGATGATGAAATGAAAGCGCTAAGTTAAAACATTTCGGGTATATATTTAAACTTAGGCTTAAGATGAAAAGGGGGTTTTTTAGGTGATATTGTACATTATTCCTAAGTAAAATGGGATTTTACTTAGGAAAAGACTTTATGGAATCAAATGAATGGTTTATAGATGATTCTAAGTACTTAGGCTTTTTAAATTATTGGGCCGAGGGTCCGGTCCCTCCAGAAGTCATAGAAATGCTCTGAGCCCCTTTAATTTTCAAAGACCTTAATACTTCAGGGGGAATTAGTGGAATCTTTAGGGAAAAATGTGAATGGAAGTTAGTTATTTGACCTTGTCTTGCTTGAACGGAATCAAGTGTAATGTTTGCCTTGCATTTGTGATAAAAGTAAAAAATAGCACATTTAGAGACATTATCCATCACAAGTAATTCTGCGACACCGTCTACCTACCCTACCTACTTTAGCCTGACATTTTTTCCTTATTTATTTGGGTGCACTTAGACTGGCAAACCCTTATCAATCTTCTTTTTTTTTTACCATGGCAAGCCTACCTAAGTCTGCACTTATTACATCCAAGGGCTCAAATTAAACTATTGAGCTCATTTTTATTTACTCTACCTATCTACTTATCTGCCAAGATTACACTGTTTGGTCAAATATTTATTCTCTATTTCTACAAAATAAAATTGAAAAATGAATTAGCCAAGTTTAAACAGTTTGACTCTTCATGAATTGTGGCACAAAAGCAACAAGCTGCACACAATTGCTTATTACAAAAATGAAAAAGTAGTGGCATTTAGACTTGCACACTTTCCTAGTCTTTTTGTTTGGGGTTCATTTCTTCTCATTTTTTGACCATCTTTTATTCTTTTGACCCTTTGATTTTTCTTTTAGGGTATACCCTCTTTACATTTTTCAAATTTTTTTTTTTTTGAAAATATGGAAAACCTTTGCAACAAGAAAAGGTATGAACATATTACAGTACTCATCAAGTCAATCATGAAATATGACACCTATTGGTATAGGAGCATAACAGTACATACAAACAACATGAGAACGGGAAACCATTGTATTATATCCAATCATTACAGTTCTTATAAAAAAAACTTCAGGGTTTGGACTGAACAGTCACAAAGAACCGCTGTAAGATAAATAAATAATCAAGTCTATCTTGATTTCCTCCAACTAGGGTATATGATCAAACAATGAAAAAAATATAACTATGAGGAATTACAATCCAATCAAGCAAGTTCCATGCCAAGTCATCCAAGCGAGAATATAAATACATAAGGAACGTCAATCGATAGAAAATGTTGGAATCAAAATGTTGACATTCAAGACCCTAAGTTCTCGCAACCTCAACAATGGGTTACCAAGATCCTCAAAATACTTGCAAAGGAAACGGGTTAACTAAATTAGTGTTAATGTAGCAAGTGGATGAAAAATGTGACAATCAAAATGGATATTGCATACACTTAATACCCTTACCTATAGGAAACCGCATGGAATTACCAAATCTTGCAAACCTGCCTGCTCACTAAGGGAAAGCAGCAACGGTGTAAGGTTTACAGCTAATACTACTCCAAATTCACACTACCCATGAAAAAATAATAATAATAATAATAATTGATACTTGAGATCATTAACATGTGAGGTCATAGTCCTCCCAAAGACTTGAAAGAAGAAAAAAATGGAAAACTTCATAAGTTAATATGTAGAAAAAGGGTGGGAAAAAGTGTTGAATTCCTAGTGACTAGACCATAAACTAAAGGAGTTAGTTAGTCTTAGAAACCCAAATGCATTCCATCTATATATTACCATTTAACAAAGTTAAAATATCCAAATTTGTGGGAAGAAAAATAGATATGACGACATTAATAAAGGCAGAGGCGTGAAGGAAAAAATTATAGACAAGAAAATTTGGAAAAATAGGGAAACCCTCTGCCACGGTTTTGACCATATCATAAAAAAATAGGGAGAACGCAAAGGAGTTTCAAATAACACATTTTACTTATTCTCCAAGCATGCAAGAAAAAAATAAATCCTCCATCCTTGATATTACATGCATGCGAGGGAAGTTAGGATTTTGAAAACATAAATCAACCAAAATTTGAATTGTAAAGGCAAAAAGGAAATCAGATTATCAAAATAGTTCTTGCACACCTAAGGTTGAGTGGTTGATTTCTTGACGAACCCCAGAGCCTTAGCTTCAAACTGTTCCATGCAGGAGGAACATGTGCCACCTACAACCATAACAAGTATGTTAAATAACTATGCCAGGGACTGTATTGTCAAAGAAATATTACAAAACCCTAGAACCAAACAACATTGTTAGTATGAAATTTCTTGGAAGGTGTACCAAAACACTTCACTTAATTCACTAGGTGGCAAGTGACCCTAACAACAATTTTTGGTTGCTTACAATTTAGATATGCAATAAAAGGTGAAAAATCTACAATATATACAATCTGGAATAACAAATAGCAGTAAAGATATACAGTGCAATAACCTAAATGGAAAGACTTTAATTGAATAAATTCTTTATTGGTAACACCTAGTGAAGGAGATATACAAAAAAGGGCCTGTAATCCCCCTCTGTGGGATGGGTCTTTTGATGTCCTTGATGCCTCAGCAATCAATCTTCTCTCTCAATGTGTGAAAAACCCAGAACAATGTGAAGAACTCAAATGGGAGCTCAAAAGAAAAGAGACAATAATGGTGACAATGATAATGACCACGGTGAAGAATGAATGGAAAACCCTCCTATTTATAACAAAGTATTGAGTTAATCTTGGAAATGGATAATAATAAAATAATATTTACCAAATCAAGATCTAACTGTTAGGAATGCTTTATTATGTTTTTTGGAGAGGGAAAAGATATTTAAAATGGTTAAATATCTTTATTTAGAAATAATTAACAAATAAAATGATTTCTTGATTATTTCGTGAGGATTAAGAATGGTTTGAAATTGAAACAATTATTAAATAGTGATTTAACAATTATTCCAATAATGGAAATAAGGAATAATAAATAAATAGTGATTTGTTTAATTATTCCTAGGAGATTTAGTCAAATGTGACAAAAAATAATTATTTAAACAATGATTTAGTAATTATTCCTAGAGAAAATTAAATAAATAATGATTTATCTAATTATTCTCATGGGTTTTTTATTTTAATCATAAAATAATTTAATAAAAGTGGTTTACTAAATTATTTTCCTTAGTGAAAAAGATTTTAATATGGCAAAATTAATCCTACATGGTGTATTTGATCCACCTAGTTAGAAATGGCTAGGTGATCATTTTTTGTGATAACATATTACCCCCAAACGTATGATTTTTAGGAGAAAATCGTATGGCCGAAATAGTTTGTAGGTTACACTTCCACGAGACACCAAAGGGGAGTCAAAGAGAGAGAGAGAGAACTAAAGCAATGCAACGACGGACAAAAATGGAGGGGGCGAGACCTACTAAACTTATAGAAGTCTCCTTTTATGTGGGAGTACATGATCGCAATTTGGCAAGGGAGGCATACTCATACTTATCGAGATAAATGCGTACAAATAATAATGATGAGCCCAGAGATGTGGGACTGATCTACAAAGTACATCATACATGATACACTAGCATCAATGAGCTCGAAAATAATACAATAGATCACATATACATAATGCGCCTGGAAAAACATATGCCAAGACTAAATACAATAATATCTAAGCACATGAGACATAATGCCCCTCAAGATGACATGGGGAGGGGGGATCGTAACCAAAGAAGCATTGTTGAATAAGAAAGGGCTCTAAAAATCTGAATGGATAATATGAAGGATACATGCATATTGTGGACATTGCAAGTGGCAAAAGTCAAACCCGTGACATTTGTGGAACTACATCGAAGGCTAGATCAACATCTGTGGTCATCCGGGCATGTGGGGGGCTATTGAAAGGGCCAACCCCTCATAAGGCCTGGAACATCTCACACACACCCAAGAATCATTGGGACAATCATCTGGATCACCGAACCGTCAATTGGATGAACCTTAATCGTGCAATGAGGATCTAGGTCGAGCACATGAGAAACAACCAAGTCAAAGGGAAATGATGATTCCCTTTGTTTGATCTAAGGCACTAAAAAAGGATGGAAGCTAGAACCAAGGTACATTGCCCTCTAGACCACTTGTCTAGAATAAATGTGTTGAGGTCAACAGGAGAGGGGCATGCCAGAGTTAAGGCAATTCAAAATCCTTAACAAAGGTATGAGGAATCATAGTAGAGTGACTGATGGACTAACACCAAGGATGATGATGGAAGGAAACAAGATGGGTGGATGACTACACGCTTCCCTTGTCAAAGCATAATAAGGATGGTTGACCTAGCAGAGCCTGACTCAATTCGAGAGGGCATGGTCAATGAATCAAACAGGGGTTCGGCAAAGACAGAGTAGTAGATTTGGAGGCCAAATATGAAAAAAATGGGATGGATGCGACCCAATGATGTATGGAACAATATAACAAGACTCAAGGGGACTCGAAACAAACTCCATAGATACAAGGGTGACTCGGTGATGCTACCATGTGGGGGAAGCCCCGAGGGGACCATAAAAACACAAATAAATGATGGTTACTTATGACAAAAATTGGCAGGGGAGTCAACCAGTGAAAAGGTAAAATGGTACCAGAGTATGGGTGGCTCAAATGAAGAAAATTGATTTTAATAGGCGATAAAGTGAGACCTCATGGAAAAAATGGCTTCCATGTGAACTTTCAAATTACCAAAAATAAATAGAGACCTATTATAGAAATCGGTGAGAGCTTTCCAATGGTGTTGGCAGTTCGTCAAACGGAGCTATGGTTTGGTCACAATGGCGACAGAAAAAACTAGGGTTTTTCCTCTAAAAGGGATTTTTGCCCCCAAATCTTATTCATTTGCATAGTGAGTGGTGGAGAATTTGGATAGGATGAGAAGGCCCTAAATCTTGTGGAGATCATAGCAGACAAACCAACTGTCAAAATCAGGATCTGTAAGTTGGAAGTAGGTGGCCTAACCTTACTCATCATTTTTGGTGGGTCTGACTTTCATATTAGGGCTTCAGTTCACTGTGGGGGACCCCTACTCATACACATGGTCGCAATGCAATTTTGAGGGCCTATTCTATGCTCTGGAGCATAGGCCCACAATTGTGTCCATTAGTTTTGAGGGAAAAAGTTTGGGGTGAGAGGATGGGAAGGACCGGTGGTATGTGGTGAGCTAAAGCTAAGTACTAGACATGCATTCCTTTGACTCTAGACTGACAAAACATAATGGTATTCTGTAGGTATGGCAGAGCTGAAGGTGTCATGGCAAGAATGATATTTGGAGTCGCTATGTTCTGAGATTTATGGGAATCAAGCAATGAGAAGGGTGTTGGCATGATACGGCGTGCTGAAGTTCTTAGAGAACCCTATGATGAGGGATGGCGAGCCCTTGCTGTCGAGGATTGTGAGTTACTGGGACCCAAATTAGTAGGCCTTTGTAGTATAGGGGCACAGGATTGAGATCATGATTCAAGACATATATTTTCTGACAGGATTGCCTCCCTTGGGGGTGGTAGGGGAGATACATCTAGTGTTGCCTCGTGGGAGGCATATAAGTGATTTTTTGTATCATGTTGTGTACTAAGGAGTCGTAAAATGGAATGACCATTCAGATCAGTTACCTAGAGAGGCTTGAGACATGAGCTACAAACACAGTAGTGTTGTGGATCTTAGGTTACATGCCTTCCACCATATCACTAGAGGGAAGATGATGTTGATAGAGAGTATGCTGGGGGGACCTACTATGGGTGGGCCCAGATGATGTTATCGTCATTGAAATGACAAGTTGACACTATGCATATGGAGGACCAATGATAATTGTTCATTTGGGATAGTATTATGCTCACTCTTCTTTGAGAAGATCCCCACTATTGAACCTCGTGTACAGATCTATGAAGAGGGCCAACAAGAGCCTAAGCTGCGTCGTTAGGGGCAGCTACTACGACGAGGTGGAGTCAGATGAGTGTTCTAACCTTATTTTTTTGCTCATTAGGACCATATGCCACTGTACATAGATGACTATCCATATAGTGGCATGAACTATCAGGGGGATCTTGACTTGCCACTTTCATCAGGATGAGCATGGGGTCCAAATGGTAAGTGAAAGTTGTTATATATTTGATGCATTTATAGTTTAATAAGTATATGTATATGGTACTAATTTCTAAACTTTGTGGTATGCAGATATAGCATTGGTGAGGCCGACGGGATACATGGGATGAGTCGCAACGGCTGGGGCTACAAATCAGGGTGGGGCCACATCACAACAGAGATCAGGGAGTGATGATCTACTGGAGGATCTCCGACATAGATTCAGCATGCTACTAACCAGGGTTGCAAAACACGGTTGGCATGAACTAGAATATCGGTATACAAATCAGTGCATGGGTCTTCCCTCAGAGTGGTGAGGAATGACGTGGCGCTTTGCTATGTCCAGTCAGACAGTACGAGATATACGAGCTGGTGGGATGGAGCTATTGGCTCGGGAGCCTCCAGATAATTGTGACTAGGCATAGGGACATGTGGGTCCCCATTTTTTTTTATGATAACATGCGAATGATCATGTCAGATGTATTTAGAGTAGTGGACTTAAAACACTATATGATTATGCATCTTTTATGACGATTGTGATTCTCCATTTTTTTATGGATGTCTTCTTGTATATGCATGTGATAATGCCAATATAGAATGTTATTTTCAAATGGTATCTACATAGTGATTATGGGCTCTAAGGACATGATTGAATGAAATGGATTCAAATTAATGCGCAAAAATATTAATTTATAGATATTTTCTAAATAGGATAGGATTATGCACATGATAAACACCATTCAATTGATGACAAGTAACAAGGAATCAAGACAAACATGAATGTGAAGGATGCAAAAATCAATGGGATCGACTAACAAAGTGATAATAGCATCATATTCGTCTTGGTTATTAGTGGCAGATCCAATGCAAAATTCATTGGAGTGGACTAACGAATGCAAGGGGGTGAAAATGGCCCAAGCTACCGAAGCTAGATTCCTGGTGAAGCGAATCGCACCATCAGCATAACCGATATAAGGTGTGGATGATGGATCCATATGAAAGATGCAAGAAGATAATCTATAATATGGTGGGTAATGCAAACTACCTAAATGCAAGAAGAAACAAAGAGATACAAGAATTTCAATGGGAAATGTTATGGGTAAAAATTTTTGAGGTAGAGTGAATTTCGAGGATTGGGAAGGATTTCTCCTTCTAGAACCTTTAAAAGGTATGCCCCTTTACCCAAACACTTACGGATGATGTAAGGTCGTTGCCATAAGGGTTCAAACTTTTCGTGACCTAGTACACCATCAGCTTGTTCATAAAAATGAACAAGGTTGCTTTCATGGAAGATATGAGTGTGGACTTTTCATTCATACTGAGCTTTGGTGTGCTTTTTGGCCACTTCAATGATTTAAAAAGAAACATAGTAGTCTTCATTGGCACGCTTAAGCATGATAAGTCATTGTTATAAAGGTTTGGTGTCTGGGAGGAGTTCGACGGCAAGGTGAATTGAAGGCATTTCACACTTGATTGGTAATATTTCCTCCTCTCTGAAAACAAGGTGGAAAGGAGTGAACCCGGTGGTGATATTGACAAAAGTTCTATAGGCCCACAAAGCAGGGAAGAGCATTAAATGCTAGTTGGTCTT
>APFE030200167.1:0-12266 GCA_000404065.3 Pinus taeda
GAAACAAAAGCATAGAAAGACATAAAAAAGAGAGACATAATTATACGTGGTTCACTAAATGTTTGCTACGTCCATGGATAAACAACCAATATTTCCTTTTATATTATCTAGCAAAAGGAAGAGATATAACCTACAACATATCTGCTATAATTTCCTCTTCTCTATCACATAATATCTTCTCTCTTTTTCACTTAGAATAATAATACAAAATCACAATATAATTCCCTCATATAAATTGTTGGTTTCCTTCTAGGGAAAAATCCCTAAATTAACATAACTTCTACCATCAAATCATTTACCTAATGAAAAACCTAGATTGAATACAAAACTACAATATTTTACAAGGAAAATTTCCATCTATTTTTAGCTTTGGAAACATTTCCCCCAAACCCCCTTCCATTAGGAGGCTCATAAAATCGTAATATACCCCCCTAGACCCCCCTAATGACAATCATATAAGGGGAATTTATACGCCATTAGGAATAGGGATTCAACATGGCTAAAACAAAAAAACTCTGAAAAATCAAGAAGATAATTATGCTCCACACCCAACAATGTTCCACTTGGACATTGATTATATAAACTCCATCATTGCTTCACTTGTTGGACAATGACAACACTTGGACATGGATATTTTCTCATCTTCACCATCATAGTTGAAGACTAATTGAAACTGAGTAAAATCTCAGTTTCTCCCTTGTTACAACTTTTGTTAACATATCTACAAGATTCTGGCTATTGTGTATCTTTTCTAGCTTCAATTGTCCATCTTCCAACACTGACAATATGAAATTGTACTTGATATGTATATGTTTAGTCTTGGAATGAAATTTTGAGTCCTTTGTAAGATTAATGGCACTCTGGTTTTCACTGCATAACCTTCCTATCTCCCGATTCTTTCCTGATTCATTCATAAACCTTTGTAACCAAATCATTTCTTTACTCGAGTCTATAGCAACAACATACTCTACTTCCATTGTTGAAAGTGCAATAATGTTTTGAAATTTTGAAACCCAACCGACAGTTGTCCCACCTACAATAATCACATACCATGTGGTGCTCCTCCTTTTATCTCTATCACCTGCCATATCTACATTAACATATCCCTATAGAGCAATATTTGAACTACCAAAGCATAATTATTTATTTGTGGTACCTCTCAAATACTTGGGAATCCACTTCACCACTATCCAATGTTCTTTTCCTAGATTTTTCATATAACTACTTACAACTCCCAGTGCATCTGCAATATCAGGCCTTGTGCATAACATTGCATACATTAATCTTCCAACTTCTAATGCATATGGAATTTTATAGATATAATCCATTTCTTCCCAAGTCTTGGGACACATCTCCTTAGTTTAAAATGGCTATTCAAAGGTGTACTAATTGGTTTTTCATTCTGCGTATTAAATCTTTCCAACACATTTTCTATGTACTTACTTAGAGACAATGTTAAGTTGTGATTTTTCCTATCTCTAGTTATTCTCATACCAAGGATTTGTTTGGTAGCACCCAAATCCTTCATTGCAAATGAATTTTCCAATTTTCCTTTGAGCACATTTATTTCTTGTGTGAGACCCTACAACAAGCATGTCATCTACATACAATAGAAATATAATATAGCTTCCATCAATTTTATTTTTAAGAAAAACCCAATGTTCAGAGTGACATCTTATATAAACTTGTTCAGACATAAACCTATCAAATTTTAGATATGACTTCCTTGAAGCCTATTTTAAGCCATACATGCTCTTATTCAATTTGCACACAAATTTCGCCTTCCCTTTGAACTCATACACTTGTGGTTGTTGTAAATATATTTCTTCCTCCAAATCCCCATGGAAAAAGTTTTCCTTTACATCTAACTACTCAAGATGCAAATATTCTACAGCCACTAGACTTAAAATAATTCTGATTGAAGTCATTTTAACAATAGGATAACAAATTTCATCAAAGACTATACCTTTATTTTTTTCAAACCCCTTCACCACAAGTCTACCCTTATGCCGCTGTTTACATCCACCTTCTTCCTTCAAACTATAAACCCATTTATTCTACAATATTGTTTTACCTGAAAAAGACTATACTAAG
The DNA here is from genome assembly GCA_000404065.3 of Pinus taeda. NCBI lineage: Eukaryota > Viridiplantae > Streptophyta > Pinopsida > Pinales > Pinaceae > Pinus > Pinus taeda. Next base: position 2,095 of record APFE030200167.1, read on the forward strand.
TAGCAAGTTTGTTTATGCATCAAGGAGTCCATCTATTCTTCCATGGATTGCTCCCACTTCTTCTTGGTGTCTACTGACACTACTTCTTCATATATTTCTGATTCACCATAATGAATAAAAAATACATAATATAATGAAGGAGAGTATCTTTCAAGGGGTTTACTTATCCTGGTAGATCTTCTAACAACACTTTCAGGTGTTTTAGGTGCTTGTTGTTTTTGTTGTTCTAGTTGCTGCTCATTATGATTTTCTGGCACCTTTGCTTTTTTTGTGATCTCATCAAGCATTTTGTATTCTTTGTTTTCCTTTTCCTATCCCTTTCCCTACATCTAATCCTTATACAATACCTTTTCACTGGATATGACATCTATGATCCTAATGATTTTGTGAGTTTCATAATCATATAACTGATAAAAAAAATCATTAACACCATATCCAATAAATATACATTTCATTGATTTTTCCTCAGGATTTTTCTATTTTATTTATTAATATGGACAAAGGCTTCACAACTGAAAGTCTTTAAAATTGAGTAGATTACCTTTTTACCTATATATGCCTCCTCAAGAATACCACATCTAAGTAACTTGAAGGCCCTCTATTTATTATATAAATAACAATATCTACAACATCTTCCCAAAATTGTGAGGAAAATCCTACATGCAATTACATGCACCTTGCATGCTCCATGGTTGTCATGTTCATCCTTTCTAACACACCATTTTCTTGTGGTGTTTCTGGAATTGTCTTCTCTCTACAAATTCCATGTTCTGAATAGTATTTATCAAACTCTTTTCCAAAGTATTCCCCTGCATTTTCTGATTTGAGACACTTCAACTTCTTTCCCGTATCATTCTCAAACAAATATTTCCATTTCTTGAAAGTATCAAATACATCACATTTATTATGAATACAATAAATTAAGGTTTTCCTAGTTGCGATATCAATAAAAGAAACATAATAGCTAGAGCCGCTAAGATATGATACATGAGAAAGTAACCATAGATATGTATGTACAAGATCTATTTTTTTCTCTTCCTTTCCTTCCCAACTCTGAGAAATCTTACTCTCTTATGTTTTCCACAAAAAAAAAAATTCACAGAAATCCAAATCAACATGCTTCAAACCTGGAAACCATTTTCTTGAGTGAATAATTTGCACCTTCTTCTCACTCATGTTCATGAGCCTATGATTCTAGAGTGTTGTATTTGCTCCTATGGATAGATATACCATTTTGTAAATACATTGTACCAACCTTCTCTCCTTTTTTTATTATCATGGCTCCTTTAGTGATCTTCCATGTTTTTTCTTGTAAAAGTAGTTACACAACCTTCACCTCCCAATTTCCCTATTAAAATTAGATTTTAATCTTTAGATATGGAGCATGCCTTATCTCCTTTAATAACCATTGGTTTCCATTTCATTGCTTTATAAAAACCTTACCCATTCCAACTATTTTACATGGTTTATCATCACCCAAACAAACTTGTCCAAAATCCCCTTGAACATAGTCACGAAATTGTTTCCTATAAAGTATGCAAGGAATGAGACCCCTGAATCTATGACCCAAACATCAATAATATGCTCTAATGAAAGAATGAAAGAATATTTCAACACATCACTTGTCACATTCACTACATGATTGTTCTCTTGCTGTCTATCTCCTTCTTTCCCCTTTCGAGATTTGTAATATTTCTTCAAGTGCCCTTTCCTCCTACATTTCTAGTGTGCTATCCCTAATCTAGACTTGGATATACTCTTCCTTGAATTACTGCGATGTGTTGTGCTCTTTCCTTTCTCTCTTTTACTTCCTCTAGTCTCTACAATCATAGTATTACCTATTGTCTCACCTAAGATTTTCCTTTGCATTTCCTCGCTAAGGATAACACCAACAACATCATCAAACTTTAAAGTACCGAGATCCAAATACATAATTACTGATAGCCATGACTCAGCCATTCCAAATTTATGAAAATCAACACAGAAACAATAGATCCCTAACTTCATCATCCAAATTTTACCCTACAAAATTTAATTGATTGGTAACTACGTTAAATTCATTTAAATGATCAACAATAGATCCACCTTCTGACATCTCCATATTACATAGACACTTCATAAGAAATACGTTATTTGAGGTTGATGGTTTTTCATATCGTTTGGCCAATTCCATCGTTAAATATTCTATTTTCATTTTCTTTGAAATATTGAATGTCGTTGATGCTTAATGACACAAGCGTATTGTTCCTAGTTCTTTTCTGTCAAGAAGATCCCATTCTTTGTATGTCATACTCATCTACTTATTTGATTTTCCACTCAATGGTCGGTCAAAATATTTCCAATATAGATAATATTCCATCCATATCTTCCAAATTTGGTAGTTTTGGTCGTTAAATTTCTAAACCCTAACCCTACCATCTTTTTCCATTTCTCCCACTCGAACTAGGAACCCTTCTCTCCTGCGAGGTTATCAACCAAATAAACCTTCGACTTTAATACTAGTTGCTAGAAATTAATTGACAGAGAAATGAAATGCATAAAAATATTGCAAAAACACAAAACAAGACAGAAAGAAATATACATGGTTCGCTTAATTTGGGATACATCCATGGAGAAACAACCAGTCCTTCCTTTCATATTATCGAGAAAAATGAAGAGATACAACCTACAACACATCTTCCCTAATTTCCTCTTTGTTCTCACATAGTCTCCTCTGTCTTTTTCATTGAGAATAATAATACGTATTTGTAATACAATTCCTTCAGATAAGCCGAGGGTTTTCTTGTAGGGATAAAAAAACCCTAAATTAACATAACTTCTACAATCATATCATTCGCCTAATGAATGGCCCATATTGGCTATGAAATTAAAATATATTACAAGGAAAATTTTCATTTATTTTTAGCTTCGGGGGTGCTTTCCCCCAAACCTTCACTAGTGAGGGGATCATAAAATCATCAGCACTCCACATGGATCCCCATAATGGTGATCATATGGGTGACGTTTTCACCCCATTAGGAATAGGGATCCAACCCAGCTAAAATAGAAAACCTCTAAACAATTAGGAAGATAATCAAGCACCATACCCAATAGCTAGAAGGTTCTAAGGTGGTAGTGATAAAGGAAAGAGTTTTGCATCAATGCCTACAGTTTATTGAATTCCAATGAAGGATATAGTGAGAGGTCATAGGAGAAGGAAGAGCAGTGGATATCAGAAAAGTCTAGATTGAGTGTGCATTGTCATACTACAAATAGAAGGAAAGGAAGGGGAACCTTTACATCCTAGGTTGAGAATAATAGAAAACATGTATCCTAAGGATCTTGTTGAGAGTATGTCCTTTGTCCAACCCATGAACCCACACACACTAGATCATACAGAGGTAATTTCCCCAACTAGTGTTCTACATACTTTAGTTAGCATAGGAAGTGAAGGAAGTTAGTATAATAGTCAAAGTTAAACTAGATGCCATTTTTTCATGGTTCTAGGAATGATGATCCTAAGAAACACTTATGTGTGTCCGAACGTAAAGGTTGCCAATAATTTATGTGATAACAATGCCAATATTATATAGTTAGAGAATAATTTTAGAGAACATGTCGTACATGAAGTACAAGAACACTGCTCCACCTGGACAACGAAGATCATTGTAGGATATCAAGCAAGCAATGATGTAGGAGTTCCACGGGCCTAATTCTACATCCAAATGCATAATAGAGTTGAAGGATATCAAACAAAGAATGGATGTCTCCATTTTAAATTATGATAAGTGGTTTAAAGTATTGTTGGGAAATTTTTCATTAGAAATTGCTAATGAGCAACATAAGGAGTGGTTTATTATAGGAATGTTTCCATATATCCATGCCTCATTAACTTAATAAAACATTTTGACTTAGCCAAAATCCTTTCAGATAACACTGAAATTGGAAGCATATCCAACAATCGTAGTAGGAGAAGAGAGATTGGGTATAGCTTAGTTGTGGTCACAAATTTCTATGCTCATTATTTGATTTTAGGATTTGGCAAACGGGAAAGAACAATGTTCAGAAGTATGGTGCACATATTTTTGAAAGGAAGGACACCAAAGGAATAAATGACCCATACTAACTAGTTATATGGTGAATGGTGTGGATTGTTCAATGGTGTAGGGAAGATGATTATGGTTGGATTTGTAGAGTGTGGGGTCATACACCCTGTACTTTTCCAATGATGTAGAAATATGAGACTACAACAACAAAATTGTTTTGTGACTTTTACAAGACTACTAGTCATGAGATTCATCATTACAAATCTTTAGAATTGATACAGGATCACATCATGGATCCTTACAGGGTGAAATATGTCTAAGATGGCATGGCACAAAACTATAATTAGCTAGGTAGATACAATAATATCGGTAGAGGTTAGGGTATGTTGGGCAAAGGACCTAGAGGATTTGCAGGACCTGGACAAGGACAAGGGGCCTTTAGATGAGGAAGCGAACCAATACTTGGTTGCAATTTGGTTAGCCTAGACATATCAATAGAGACTTTCTTAATCCATGCTAAACGTGTACATATTATCGAGTTCTAAATCATGCAACATAGGACTTCCCTCAATTTCTCGCGAAGATCCAAGAGAAGGGGTAGAACCTGTAGACGGTTATTTCATAAACACACCAAGATCAATAATAGGTAAATGTTGTGAAATGTGGAAAGACCAAGACTAGGGTGAATACTACCAAATAGACCAATACTAGCCAATAGTGGGGACAAAATGTTTCATATCTGCTATCAAAGTTCGACACTCAGAAAGATAAGACTATATATAAGGAGGTCCATAGAGAAATGGTTATGACAGATTAGGATGCCCCATAAAACAATCTGGTATATGATATTCCATGGATCTGTAATAAAACTACTGCAAAGGGTTCTAAAGGGGGAAACAGATCCATTAAAGCATTTTTAAAAAGTTATTTGGAGTTGATACAGGATGATGGATCCCTATAGAATATTTTCAGGATGATCGACCAATGCACCTAAGAGCTAGAGAGTGGAGTATTATATATACTTAGTATTATAGTCAATAAAGTTGTGCAAAAGAAGAGAACTAGCAGAGGGCTCATGTTTAGTACGAAAATATGATATTATGACATGGATAATATTATTCTTGATTTGGCCTTTGATGACAATATTGTTCCTAATAAGACTTGGAAAATGATGGGGAGACCCAAGTTAACTTGGTATCTTATCCAACTCAAGTTGGAAAATTAGTATAGAATTTTTCCCATTGGTAAACTATAAATGTGGAGGTAGATATTGATGGGGTTACTAGTATGGAATTTTTCCCAAGATAACTTGGTATCTTATCCAACTCAAGTTGGAAAATTAGTATAGAATTTTTCCCATTGGTAAACTATAGATGTGGAGGCAGATATTAATGGGGTTACTAGTATGGAATATTTTCAAGTCATAGAAATTGTTGATTATATCAACCTTTATACAAAATTATTAGGACTTTATTGGCCTTTTATAAACAATTGATAATCAATTTGAAGAAAAGACAAATGATTTTTGAATTAGGGGATGTTCAAGTGATTGCATCATTGGATCTAAGCGAAGATGATAGGTATGTTGAATTAGTTCATGAGGAGTTAGACACAAATGCCTTAGACAATATTTATAAGATCGCTATGAAAATGATCCAATATCTTTTACTTATATATGTGTTAAAGAATTACATGCATAAATTGTAGCTTAACATAGAAATTTAATGTGCACATGAGAGAAGAGGAGAAACATATAAAAAATGAAAGAAGACAACACAACTTGATAATGGAGTTCATCCAACTTGGACTATGTCCTCGAGCCCTGCTTGATAAATGGGGAGGCATTCATTCACTAAGTGGCATGAGAAAGAAGTGTACAAGCATCAGTTACAAAAAAGGAGTTTCATACTTCCATACTAAAAAATGGCCGAAAAATGCAGAACTCTGATGGAGAAACGGATCGGGCCATTACGTTTGTAGTGTAGAGAAATGTTGAAACCATATAAAATTTGTGAAAATTTGACAAAGTGGAAATTTGACCCTCCTGCAAAGTTCTTCCTCAAAGTATGTGCACTGCCTCCTCTCTTCCTGGGCACACTAATAAATCGAATTTAAATAATACAATGGTAGAGGATTTTTCAATAAAGTAGTTCACTGAGTTGGTTTATGATCCGGTTATGAGGGGGGAGGTCGAGCAGTTAAATCCCGCCTCCTTTTTTAACATAACAAATCCCTTTATTTCAATTATGGGTTGGGTTGGGCCCACCTTGGGCAGGCCACCCCTTGTACCTACCTCTACTAGCTTTGTTGGTTGTGACTGATGGGTTTCACATGTCGGGATTGGTTTTGTGCCCCAAGGGCCGACCGGCCCAAATCTCTGTTGTGTTTTGTTTCAATAGTCCTGTGTTCCATTATGAGGGTTGTGGGGTGGCAGGTTCATGGTCGCCCACCCCATTTTGGTTATTGTTGGTTCCATGGGAGGGGCCAGGGGTCATGGCCCACTCCTCCATGAATATATTACATTGTTAAAAGGTACAGGTTCGGGTGGCCGGGTTTGTGGCCCACCACCCCTTTTTTTATATTTTTTTATTTAAACAAAACCAACTGTGCATTTTTTAAAATTCAGTTTTTTATTGAAGGAATCATTTTAACCAAGCGAAAATTTTAGAAGGAATCTAGCTAGAGTTGGTCAGATTCTATCTGGCAGAAAAGTTCAAATTGTACCTTCATTAATCCTTCCCAGTCATCAAAAAGTCAACCCAACTTTGATTGCCTCTATCTCCTTCATCCAGACTCGGATTGGAGTGTCATTCACACCGTTGGAATCATGGTAATGAGCACTTTGCTCTGATGTCAAGTTAATTTCCTTTCCACCACTTTGAATTTTGAGCCTTTTCCATGCCACTGGTGTCTATAGATCCACCTAGATCATTCCTACCCATTGAGGAGCTTTTGGACAGCCAAAAGCTTTATCAGTCAATTGGCAAGTGAGGGAATTGTTCCCTCACTCTTTCTTTTTCGAGCCATTTTTCCTTGCTAGGGTGCATCCCCTTGAAACCAACTTGAAGGTATTCCACATCTCTCCATTGTGAAGTCCTGGTTCTTCTATCAAGGATGATGTCTTCAGGTAACTCATCAAGATACTCTGGTGCAAAGTCATAAACTGTAGGAACTATGGCCACCTCGTCTATGTCCATAATCAACGATGGCTCACACAGCTTTAAGTTCTCCACATCACTACAGAGTACATTTGCATATATATCATAAAATCGAGATGAAAGGAATTGTTTCCAATCTTCTCGAAGATAGTGAATGAACCATACCAGATTGGTTGCAACTTCTTCCCTTCTCCGTTCATCCTGTCCTTGCTAATATGGAACCACATGTTGTCACCTAATTGAAATTGATGGTCGACTCAGTGTTTGTCATGTCGAGCCTTGTATCGAGCTTGAATTTTCTCCAACTAATCCTGTACTACTTGGTGAATCAACTAGATCCACTTAATGAACTGTTGTGCTTTGTCCCTGTCATCATGTCCACTAGAGTCATCTTCCCTTCCCAAGGCCATATCGAAAGGGCCTTTTGGTAGGTAGCCAAAACATGTCTCAAATGGTGAACGATGTGTAGATGAGTGCACTGCTTGGTTGTAGGAATGTTGCACATATGGAAGATGCTCATCCCATAACTTAGGATGTTTCCCATAATAGCCTCGCAATAAGTGTATCACCATGCGGTTGACAACCTCTGTCTGTCCATCAGTCTATGGATGGAATGTTGTGCTTCTTTTCAACTTGTTGTCCATCATCTTCCTCAAGCTGGTCCAAAACACTCTAAGAAAGCGAGAGTACCGTTCTGACACAATCGATGTGGGCAGCCCCAAAATGGACCCAAACATGCTGAAAGAAAAGATAAGTAGTATGGTTTGTAGTGATACACATATTACTAAAATGGTCAACGATGACATACAAATAGTAGTGACTTTTTCTAGACAAAGGAAAACTTCCTACAAAATCCATCGACACAATTTCCCATGGATGACTCGGAATAGGGAGTGGTGTGTAGAGCCTGAGTTTTCTATTAGAGGGCTTTGAAATAGAACACATCACACATCTGTTTACATAGTGAGTCACAATGTTCTTCATGTGAGGTGAAAAACAAAATCTTTGTAAATGACACAAAGTTTTTTCAATACCAAAATGACCGGACACAAGGGAGGTGTGGGCCTCCCGTATTACATGTACCCTTTCTCCTGTGGGTATGCATAATTTTCCAAGGTGATACAGTAGTTTCCCCTGCAAGTGATATTTGTCCACCTATGAACCATGGGTTAGTTTTGCATAAATCTCCTTAAAGTCATCATCGTTAGCATATTGTTTAGCATAACTTTCAAAAGATAATGAAGCATTATGCAAAATAACAGAAGCATAAATAGGAGGGCGAGATAGCATATCGCCACTTTGTTGCTAGTTCCCTTCTTATACTTTATTACCAGATGAAATTGCTGAAGAAAACCCATCCACCTAAAATGACGAGATTACTACAACTTGGATTGTGACTGAAGATACTACAAGGGTTGATGATCCGTATGGATGATGGTCTCCTTGCTGATCAGGTAGTGTTTCCACTTTTTCACACTCTGGACCAAGGCATATAATTCCTTGTCATAAGTGGGATAGTTTATCACAGCCCAAGATAACTTCTCTGAATGGTAACATATCACCTTATTTTTCTACATCAGTACAACTCCCATGGCATATTCGTTGGCATCTGTCTTGATCTCGAATGGTTGTTGGAGATCTGGTAAGGCCAAGACCAGTGCATTGTTGATCTTTTCCTTCAATGCTTCGAAGGACTTCTCCTGCTTTCCTCCCCATTGAAATACTTACTTTACACTTGTTAATGTGTGTAAAGGTGCTTCAATAATAGAGAAATTGGCAATAAATCTCCTCCAATACTGTACTGCACCCAAAAAGATGTGAAACTAGGTTACACTAATAGGCTTAGGCCAATTTACAATTGCTTCAACTTTAGAAGGATCAATTTTTAGCTGACTGTGACCAACAATATGACCTAGGTAAACCAAAGAGGTTTTCCCAAACTCACACTTTGACAATTTCACATAGATTTTTTCTTTCTTCAATACATCAAGCACTTTCTTCACATGGCATACATGTTCATTGCAACTTTTACTAAAGATAAGAATATCATCTAGATACACAAGAACAAATTCATCAATGAAAGGCCTAAAGAGATCATTCACGACCCTCATGGAAGTGGCTTGAGCATTGCAAAGTCTAAATGGAATCACCATCCATTTAGAAAACCCCTGTTTGGTCTTGAAGTTGGTTTTCACACATCCTGCTTTGCAATTTGGACCTGGTGATAACCACTACACAAATATAACTTGGTGAAATCAATAGAATTCTTTAATTGATCTAATAAGTCATCAATGCAGGGAAGAGGGTAACGATTTTTCACCATGATTTAATTCAGTGCTCAAAAATCCATGCACATTCTCCATGTGCCATCTTTCTTCGACACTAAGGCAATTGGTGAGCCACATGGAGAAGTGCTTGGTTTGATGACCCCTTGGTTCAATAGTTCCTGCACTTGCTTTTTGATCTCCTCCATCTGAAAGGTCAACATCCTGTACATGCCAATTTTTGGTAAAGTAGCATCATGCTACAAATGGATCTCATGTTGGATTTCCCTCTTCAGAGGTAATCCCCTTGGTTCCTAAAACATCTCATCATAGTTAGAAATTAATTGACATGATTCCTCTTTATGCACATGATCACAACCCTGGAAAGCATCGGATAATTCTACATCTTTTCCCCTTACAACCATAAGCATACCCTTACTGGAATTTACCAACCTTTTCATTTGTCTTGCACTTACAAGGCTGGCATTGATTTTAGTTTGATGAGCCCTTACAATATATTCTACCTGTAGGTTTTAAACCCGAACAGAAATTACCTGCATACGAATTCTAAATCACAGAAAAAATAAAAATGCGAGAGCATAACCCATAAAACACACATACACAGAGATTTCCCACTGGATCTCAAAACCGAGACTACCAGCTTGATTTTTCATTATATTCATTTCAATGTTACAATACATATTTATACATGCCGAAGCATCCAA
>APFE030200178.1:0-11311 GCA_000404065.3 Pinus taeda
TTGACTAGAAGTGGGGAGGATCATGGGTATATAAAGATGGAAAAATATCTCCATTGGTATGAGGCCTTTTGGGGTAAGTCCAAAAGCAAATCCATGAGGGCTTAGGCCCAAAGTGGACAATATCATATCATTGTGGAGATATGTGGTGTCCGGAATCCTTACAATAAATTACAAAGGACATCCTAGCACACAACACTTGGTCGTTTGAGAACTAAGCTGTTGCGAACCCTGAGTATTCGAAACCAAGACCTATTTGCCCTATGGAGAGCACTGTTTGAGCACCTAATTGAATAGTTGAGAGATTTTTGGATGAACAAGATGGTAGCATCTGAAGAAGCCAGGGAAATCGCAGAAATTAGTGCCGAAGAAGCCACATAGGCCATGACCATAGGAGATGCCCCTGAGAGTGTTGGGATTGTTGTGGAAATCCATAAATCACCGCACATGCCAAGACTGAATAAAGATAAAGAGCCCATGATTCTGGTGTGTGTGTCCCCTCGAAACCCACTGCGAACTAGATTAAAAATGGAGGAAAAAGGGAAATTGGTTAACCTGGAAAACGATGAGGAGGAAGAAGACCTTTAGGATATCATAATCAAAGAGGATGAGGATGAGGGTGTGGTCCCTCTAACCAAGCTACCCGCATATTTCCCTCTATGGAAGGGGAAGGAAAAGGTTCCCAAGGACCTAAACAATAGTGAAATCCCTCTGCAGACTCCGCTGTTACCTGATGATATCATTTTCGAATGAGCACACTTGGGAAGGGTACCAAGCTTAAAGTTCGAAGACTGGGACCTCACTGACCATGAGAAATTCTCTCACTTGGCGACCGTGCACCTCATGAAGCCAAAGAAACACACCACGATAGGAGTTATAGAGTTGGAGTTGCGTAAATGGTTGTATGGGGTTGAAAAGGCAGGGTTGTTGAACCTACTCTGGGTGTCGCATTACCATCGTGCCCTACTAACTATCTTCATCACTAGGCAATTTCTCTGCCTGGTGCATGATGGGTGTTTGTGGCTAGAGGAGCCCATCCCCATCACGGACCACCTGATCCATCAAAAAAGTAGTGATTTGGCTATCGTGGAGGCCATGAAAAAGAAATACAAGATGGAGAAGAAAAAGAGGGGCTACGCAATCTCCAGTATCAACAACAAGGTAGTCAGAGTTGTGACTTAGATACTGGTAGGTAAGGTCATGCAGAAGTGTTGCGTGGATGAGGTGCCCATGCTGGTGGTTGCACTTACTGAATAGTGCCTAGAGGGGTCCAGTTTAATTGGTCTGAATTCTTGTGCAAGGAGTTCCTAGAGAATTGTTGCGAGGCACATGAACAAGGGAAAACCTTCCACTATGCATGGCTTCTTCTGTCTATAGTGTTGGTAGCTAGGGAATTGCCTGAGGATAGCTAGTTCCCCACAATTGCAAAGGATCTCTCAAAGGCTGCGAAGTACGCTTCACTGTGGGCTACTAAAGACGCACACCACATCCATAATAGTAAAATATTTTGGGTGTTTATGGAGATGAACATCAGGATGGGGATTAACCACAAGCCGTAGTTATCACCCACTGTTTACAATAGCCTACAAAGTTTCGCAAAGTTTAAAGTGGACTTTCATCACATCTACCTCAGGGCACACAAGGACCCTGCAAAGAAGTGGAATGAACTACCATATATGGCCACAGATGATGTGATCTTCAATGTACTTGAGACATGGCCACTGGAATGGTATGCTCCACACATCTCTGCAATGGAAAGTTTGTTGCGCAGAAAAAGGAGGAGGAAAAACTACACATGGCATAGTTTGTGGAAAAGAGAAGAAAAGAAGCAGTAGCAGCAAAAGCATAGGAGGCACGGGATGTTGCGCAGACAATAGCAGAAGCATAGAAGGCAGAAGAAATGGGGTGCAAGGGCTAGAAGTCGCCTTTGCTTGAGCAGGAGAAGGAGATGGAAATAGAGATAGAGGAGGGTGGCACGGACCCACAGACAGCATCAACACAATTGAAGCGCCAGTGCCCGAGAGAGCAGGTGGGGTTGCGCAAGAAGGTAAAAGCGTCTAAGATGTCTATTGACCCGATCACCCTTATTGTGAGGGATCTGCATGATATAGGAGAGATGGTGTGTGACATCACCATAGAGATCCTCCAGAACTTTGCGGAGCAGAATCAGATTGCGTTGGGGGCCCTCCGAGCACAAATTCAGGAGTTGTAGGTGCACACTCCTCAGGCTGTTACTCCCTCGACCAGCCTTGCAGTAGGAACAGTCGCAGTCGAGGAAATGTTGCATGCTCATACGACCAACACAATAGTGTTTCTAGAGGGGGCACTGGTTATAGAAAATGAGGTCGACAAGACTACGGCCAATGCATTGAAAGGAATAGGGATCAACATGGTTGCGCTCCCTCGGGAGACAATCTATGTTCTATAGGATGGGATTACTATAGAACTGTGGGCTAAGGAGAGCCGTGCATTGCAGGTGTTGAGTGAACAGAGGATCAACATGGAGCAGTTGAGCTTGCAGTGCGATGAGGTCGTGTCTCAAAACAAGAAGATGGTACAGGTAATTGATGAAGCCTACTAGATGGTCCATGAGTTGGCTATCCCAACAGAAGCACCAGCAGATGTGCACATCCATAGGTTAGCAGTAAGGGTGTGTGAGGCACGAGAAGAAATGGCCAAGGTTCAGCTAGAGCTAAACCCCCAAATAGCAGAGTTGCAGTTGAAGGTGCAACCTTCAACTCCTCCAGGGGTAAGGGAGTAACATGCTAGCACCATTACATCAGGGATGGAGGAGATCAACAGTGTAGTAAAAGACTACACCAAAATGTTGGAAGAATCGTTCGAGGTCCTCACCACTCTGCAGGAGGACCCAAACATATAACATTTAGAAACAGAGGTGCGTGAGCTACAGCAACAGTATGACAACATGAAAGGGACCACACAGATGGTGGACCTTACACAGAGGCTTGCATAGATGCAATAGGCCAAAGCGCTTAAGGAGCAGGTAGATGCAGTGCGACATAGAGAAGCAGTTCTGAAGGCGCACGTCCAACCTTGAATCGATGAGGCCTTCTTTATGACAGTAACAATTGAAGGCAAGCTTGTACAAATGCAAGGGATGCAGGAGCAGCTACAGGGAATTACTTCAGATACCGTGGTCTCTGAACAACGCATCCAGGAGATACAATAGGCAACTGCTCAATGCATTGCCAACCTTGTAGCGGTCTGAGCCGGGTTCGGAGGTCTCTATGCGAAGATCTCTGCACCAACAGAGTGACTCAAGGGTGAGTCACGATATTTATGTTGGGGGCCTATTGGGCACGAGATCCCCCAAGGCAAGTTTTGGGGCTTAGAGCCCAAGTTTTGACTAAGTCTAATGTAAAAAATCCGCAATGTGTGGGCGCGGAACGTGAAGATTGTAAATGAGTCAGAGGATTGTCTGTCCTCATTTTTTTAATGTAATGTTGGCTTCAGAGATATACCCATGGCCTATTGGGCCATGGGATCATATAAATAGAGTGAGGCTCTAAGTTGTAAAGAAAGATGGAAAAAATAGAAAGGAAGGAATGATAATGAATTGAGTTTGATCTAAGTATGGGGTGAGTCATTGGGTCGTAGAGTAGGAGAAGGCTCTGCATCTGAGTGCGCGGACCCCTGTAGCTTAGTGTGCAAGGCAGGTAGAGTCTGTAACCAATTGAAACTATAATAAAGAGAAGTTTCACATTATTTATGTGTATTGTTTCCTATTTTATGCTTTGAAGTATATTGGGCATGAATTGTAAGGTAACTGTTTATTTTTTGCATGAACTAATATGAATATGTTGAATAAGTGGATATAAGATAAAGTATCTATTTATGCGAAGATAACTAACTATTATAAGAAGATGAGTAAGATCCGCAGTGTAACTTGGGGAAATAGCACAGATTGCTGCTCTAGGAGCGTGAAAGCTCCATAGCCCCTAGTTAGGGTTGCATGAAGACGAATACAACAGGGCGCAAAGGCCTCGCAAGTCAGGAAAGTGCGCGGAGTAAACTGCGAGAAGGTATTCACAGTTGGACTAAATCAACCCCTCGGACATCTCAAGGGTGCAGAAACCTGGTTCCAACATCGCCCCATACTACGTCGGGTGAGAACTCAATCCGCACTTGGTGGGTTGTTGCCAAAAGGGCCAGTAGTACAGGTATTTCTTTAGCTAAATAACTCTGAACTTGGGTCAGGCCCCATCACGGCAACAATGCCCCTAGCATATTATCCATAGAAGTTGTACTCAATATCCGAGGACAAATCAAAATTTTCAGCTCTCAGAGGCTCAATCACAGGAAAAGATTTCATAGAGGCTTTGGAATTTGATTTTCTTCTCATATCTGAGATCAAGCATTTATTTCTAGTCAAACCATCTTTCCAAAAATACACTGAGGTAGATGAGACTTACATAAATTGGTTAAAATGCCAATTCTAGATGAAGACAGATGGGACCAACTATGTCAAATTTTGGAGTAAAATTTATTTTATCTTCAGTAACAGAGAAACACTTTTCCAGGCCCAGTGATCAACAACAAGTCTCGAAGATAGTTCCATATCATTAAAAGTGTTACAACTATCTATTTTTTGTTCTATTTTTACAAATAGTTTAGGATATTTTGTAAAAAATCTTGTGGTTTTCCATCAAGATACTTTTGATAATTTTGTATAAGTACTTCCCAATTCAAAGTACAAATGTTGGAACTTGTATCAAGAAAGGACTACCATTTGATGTAAATCTATACATTGAGCTAAAGTGATCATTTCTCATTAATATAGACATTGTTCCAAGATTCATTTGTCAGGCTTAATTGGTGATGTTTATTCTACTCATAATTCTGTAATATCCTTGTTTTTCAGATGTGTTTCTTTCCTCTATTATTTAAAAGACGATTATGGGCTGAACTTTTTTAATTACACTTTATCCTAGCTTTTAATCAATTTAGATATTTTCCAACTTAAATTAAATATAGAATTCCTAATTTCTCTATGTCTAATTCATTATGAACCTTTTTCCTCCCTATCACTCCATCAAGCCCCGAGGATCCAATGACTTGCCTACCTTGCCCTATTATTTCTGATCTGATATTTATGCACTTGATCATTGTAAGGCTTGGATTCCATTCCTAATGGCCTTGCCTTGCAACCTCAACCAAAAATTTCA
The DNA here is from genome assembly GCA_000404065.3 of Pinus taeda. Lineage (NCBI taxonomy): Eukaryota > Viridiplantae > Streptophyta > Pinopsida > Pinales > Pinaceae > Pinus > Pinus taeda. Next base: position 5,184 of record APFE030200178.1, read on the forward strand.
AAAAACCAAACTCTGAACCTCATATCTAGCCTAAAATCCCACTACAAAAAAATCTAAATATGTTTGAGAGATCCCTCTCTGATTTTAGAAGAGCTAGCTTCTAAACTTAAAAGTCATTTTGTGATTACCTCCAGGTTTCTTTCACATCCTTAAGAAATTATATAGTGATAACAATTTGTTTTGTCAGTTCCACTTCCTCAACTAACACATAGGGAGTCGAATCATATCATAGTAACTTCTCATCAATGTTTACCTTAATTGGTTAGTGACTTGGGTAGATGTGGGAGGAGGGTGTTACATTTTCTAGGGGAAAGAAATTGCTAAAAACCACTTAAGCCTACATGCATTAATCAGATGAATAGAGAATGTATTACAATTGATAACTCACTCTAAGCTCAACCTACAAGTTAATAACCTATCTCTTTGTTCAATGAGAAGCTCTAATTGAGACTTAGTCAATTTTTTTCCTTTTATTGAGCCCCTATTTCCTTGCGCAATTCTTAAGGAAATAGGACCTATTCTATAGGAATTTTCCTCCAATTGATTGCACAATTCCCAAGGTTGGATCATTGATTGCATGCAACACATGTACACTCAAGACTAGTCTGCAACTGATGTTATACTACCTTAGAATCTCCACCATAGTTGGGGAACTCAAATTCTCTGCATGCATTAGCTATTTTTGGTTGATTGATTAGTTAACTAGATGTTCACTGAGTTAGACCATTGTCCCATTTCACAACTGACCTTCCGCTAGTTCCATCAATAGTTATAGCTAGTTTAACTAAAAACAGTTTGAAATGAATGGCCTCGATTGCTACAAATTAGTAATCACACATGCTTCACTGAACTCCAAGTCCTCTAGCTCGAATTTACTGAGATAACTAAGTGACAAGAGTAATTTCACATAAGTTAACTACCTCCAAGTTGTTTATAGATGTGGAAATTTGAAGTTTCTCAATTTGACTAAGGAAAAATAAAATTGAGACTTCTGTGCTGCATTTTTCAACAAAATTGTGTTCTCATTTTACTCCCTTAATCCTAGTGCAAGGCACATTATTAGTTAGAAAGTGCATCACCTTTGTCCCTTGTACTTTTCTTCTACTGTGGACCCTGAAGAGCTCTTCATAGCACATGGTGTAGTTTTAGTGAACAATGGTTCTTTCCTAAGCCACTCTTGGTCTCAACTGCACCCTCCTCATTAAGTTCTTCCTTCTTAGTCCTTTCACAGGCCTGTCATGAGAAGTTTATTTTATGAGGAAGTTAGAGACATGATAGATGATTTTAAGACTAATTTTTCCTTTTCATGAGTGATATTCATTGGTAGGTGTACCAACTCAGCGTGACAAGGTGATTATGAAGGAATATGTTAAGGAGAAGACACAAAGAAGCACTTGCAGAGAAGGAGAAAAAAATAGAACCATAATGAATACATGAAGAGATCCTAGATCATGACATAATGAAGACACTCCATGATGACTAAGAAGGTCCCAATGTTGATCCAAGGCCCTTTGGAGAGTGAAAATGAAGAATAAACATATATTACATGAAAATCGAAAACAAAGCAGCAAGGAAAGCATATTGGAATTGCCACGTCATCATGAAGCTCCATGTCATCATTATTAAGTTGTGACTTGAACAAGTGTCATAACAATGTCATATGTGTCCATGTGTCTTTCCGCATCATCATGTGAAATGTAATGATGTATTTTCAAGAAAATGATAAAATGTAAAGACTATAATTCCAAGAGTCACATGTGGAATATGAAGAGTTACATGTGGACAAATGAGTCTTATCAAAGTTCAAAGGTCATTTACGAGAAAAAAAGTTTCATGGAAGTCAAAAGTCACATTAGAAGTCTAAGAGTCATGAGGGTAGTTCATGAGTCATGGGGATATGAAAGGACATTTCAATTATTATAAATGCACCCTCATAACTCAAGAAAAAGGATTTTTTGGAGCTTAGACTTTGGAGATCTAACCTTGTCTTCTTCTGCCTGGCATAGGAGAGGAGATCATTCTTTTGGAGAAGCAAGGGGTGACTTAATGTTACACTATTGGAACTAGTGCCTCACCATTGTATTTATGTACTTGGATCTTTCACTTAATAATTAAAGCTCATTGAGGAAACAAAATTTCATGCATGTATCATGAATATTTTAAGATTATTCTTTGGATGTCTACAGTATATGTTGGAATTCTTTTGTACTAAATAAATTGAACTATTCGGTGTCTTTGGTACTTATCTTGTTGAATGTCTGTTATATATAATTTCATGAATTGTTGTTATCTTTTCAACTAATTTTTAGGTTAATCAATGAATCTTTCATTGTTCTCATGTGCCTCTCTTTGGATAGTACTATTACTTTCCTTCTAGAGACTCACTCTTGTCACCCACTGGTGAAGGTCTCCTTTTACACATTGTAATTGGTGTTTCACAATGTCAAATTACTTGTTGATTTCAAAGGTTATGTTTTAATATTTTATGTTATCCATTGAAACCAAGGAAAGCCTTAAGTTATGGTGGTTGGGACGATACTCCAGATGGGGATCCTACTCCAAATGGTGTGAGGTCTAATTGGTACTTCACATCGGGGAGAGCATCTATATGTTTGCATTATCTAGCACTATCAGCAAGGATAAAAATAACTTTCCCAAAATGTATGGGAATCTTTACTAAGAAGTGAGGGATTAGAGGGTAATAAGTAGAGTGAAACCTAGGCTCAAGCCCTCTATAAAAAATGGATAATTAGAGCCTTAGAACTAGAAAAATGGATTTCACAAAACCCATTGGAACTCGAGAATTTTATCTTATGAACTCCCTACACTATGTATCTTGAAATTACATAAGAAATGAAGGAGCTTGAAATGCACTATTAAGTAAGAAAATGCTGGCAAAATCAAACAAATAGTTTGATATCCTTCAAAACCAAAGCCCCCAATATGTAGCATAAAATCCTTTTTGGCATTTCCATAGTGAAATACATAAGTGTTCATTCCCCCCAAAATTGGACATGGAAAAAAATAAAGGGGAAAATGTGTTTTCTGATTGCTCCCTTAATAAAGGAATTCTCCAACCCCCTCCTTTCTTAGAAGGTTTTTCTCTGTGGATTTTGTGACATATCCCATCTCTTTACCTTTGGTGTTTCATCATGATTTCTCGGTTTATACACTTATTTACTGTAGCAATATCTTGAATATTGACTTGAAAGGTGAAAAAAAGTTGATATTTTGTTTGGATAATCCATTTGGAAATGGAGGCTTTTGACACCGTACCATCCTACCTTCGACCAGAAAATTTCCTTTGGTTTGGAAGGGGTGGTGAAAATTCCTGTAACTCGCTATGTTGGAAGAAAATGGAAATCGCTGCAATTACTTAAGTCCAAGAGCAGCCATCATAGAGCAGATTGCCTGATTTGATTCTTGCCAATCGATTCTTTAATATGATATGAAAATATTTGAAATGATTCGAGGGCGGGATGGAATGGAAGAGTTACACAAATTCCCCCATTCTCTATGTCTTTACCTTCAGTCTAATTTATCCCCTACATGTCTAAGAGAAGCACAACTAGTTGAAAAGGGAATTGTTGTTGGAAATTTCATATTCAAGATGTACACCATTGATTCTATGGAGGATCTATTGAGATAATAGACAATTAATAATTTTTATGATTTAGAGTTGAGGAAGTTTAGTTGCAGCGGCATTGGGGTAAATATAGTACTAAATCATGTGAAGGATGCCTCAATCAATAGATACACATTGTGCATGTTTTCAAGCATTCTCAAAAACTGTAGCAACTCACAGATACTCATTATCTTTCAGAGAAGAAGTCACTCACGCTTGCCTGAAAAGAGAGATATAGTAGGAGAGATGCATTAGTTGCTTCCCTTTTTAAATATAATGAATAAATTTTGGGTTTATTTCCATAAATAAACTCCATCAAATGAAATAGGACAAGGGTTCGTGCGAATTTACCAAGGTTGTCTTGGTACCCCACTCCCTCACTTTGTCCCCCCTTTCTTGTGTGAAAGCCATGAAAAATGACCTGGTGCTTTTTGTCAATGAAGAACTGTTTCTTTATGGAATCACTTCTTGAATGGCCACTTTCCTCTAGAGCCACCTTCTAGAGGTGAAGAGGATTGATCGTAGAGGAAACATGTGTAAAGAAAGAAGCAGTAGCAGTTCCTTGAGGTATGGAAGCTCAACTCACATTCTACAGCATAAGAAATTGATGTTGTTACAATTAGTCGGTGGACACTCTTTCAGTTAGATGTGAATCCAACTCGACCTTTGCATGGGCTCTATTAGTATTCATTCAAAGTTATTATTCATTAAATATTAGGATCATATCAACAAGTGGGCGGCATGCACTCAAATTTCTGACATTTTAGCAATGTTTTTTTACTCTTATTTATAATTATTTGTAGAAAATTAAATTATTTTTTAATTTATCACAAAATTATATAAAATAAATAATAGATATATAACAATTATAATAAAAACATATAATATGTGCTAGTTGTGAACGTGCCCCCCATGGAGCCCACTTGTTTGCTTCGTTGCCTATCCAAGTAGGGGGCAGCCATTTAACCGAGTCCTCACACTACTCATTACACTACCTCATTAGATCAACCTCCTTTTCGGTCTATGAATGATCCTCACCTATGGTTCCATGACCATTCTCCACCCCTTCTCCTAGGCTTATGTTCTATTGATGGTGCTGGACCCGCCAACATATCAAGGGGATCTCCCCAGTAAGAAGTCGCAATTAGACCTCAGAACATTTGGTGTAGGAATCCCAGCAATGGGTCGTAAAGAAATTCCTTGACCGCGATGTCACAAAGAGGAAATTAAGATAACTCTGTCAGTAGCAAGGGTGTGACCACTACAGTGAGTCGAGGAAGGCGTATGATAGGTTCTAACACATGGGAGTTGAGATGATTGCGCCACTTGGCAACCTGTAACAGTACTCAGCTCGGAAGGGAACACACGAGCGAAGATGCATCACAAGTTGGAATGTAGGTCAGCCGACAATCCAAAGTGATGGTTGAACCAACAACACATTTGCAACAAGATTCAAATAATTGCATACAAAATAGTTCATACACAAATACGTAAGTTAAAAAACATACATTGCTACAACAACCAGAACAGTCCAACTACAATAACAAAATATGAATGAAAACATGCTAGCTCTTATTATATAAAGAAGTGTAAGTTCAAATCATACAATACATCCATGTAAACCCACTAGCCCCAACAGTGGAACGTTACAGCCACATCCATCTACTCCTCCATAGAAATGTACTAGCTCCATGTAGTGGAGAAGCCAAGGCACATTACAATATTGTCCAAGCTGTCTCCAAGATAGTCTTATCGGAAGCTTGGCTGACCAAAATCTTATACAATGAGTTATGAGGTTCTATTTATAGCAAAGGGTGGGGTGACCCTTAACATTCTCCTTTGTGACAGTTCATCTACCCTCATGACTCTTCATCTACTCTATGATTGTTACAACCAACTATTGACACTTGAACTTCCACTTGACACAACATTACATTACAATGTACATGTGTTCAATGGCTTGAGCAAGCCATGTGAGACATCACTGACACTCGTTCTATTGTGGTAAGACCAACTCTTTTACATGCTTGTCATGGTGAAGGTGGTGAGATGATGCCAAGCTTGGTTGTCTGTGATGGTTTGCATGCACCCCATGGTGACATCTTGTTGAAGTGAAATACTGCCTCCATTTCCACCGATGCATTGGTTCAGCTCCTACATCCAACTCCTCTGCTAACATGTGCATGGTCTTCTTGGGTGTGGCTAAACCAAAAACACATTGATGGATAGTGTTCGTACTGATTTTCAAGTGTGTGTTGGTGGTCATGAGAATCAACTTACCGAAGTATATGTTCAGATCCAGTTCTACTTGCTTCTTGTCTTCGCCTTAGTGAGTGTGCTGAATGGGTTGGATCACATGCATGTGCACAATGACATGAATTCCTTGCATGCAATCAATAGTACTACTCACCATGTCTGCTCTGTGCTAGCTGCTGGGATGGATCTTTAACTTGTACAAGTGCAGTTTCATCCATGAGTGCATGTTGCACCCACTATTGTTCAT
>APFE030200179.1:0-11708 GCA_000404065.3 Pinus taeda
AGAGAGATGTCAATCTAATACATAGTTTACTAATGAGTCAGCAAATGCATCAAATTCTCGAGGAATGTGTTCATATGTAATAAACTCAAATTGGCGTTCTAAGAGTCGTACCTTAAATAATGACGTAACAATATTGGATTTCAAATGTGATAATGATTTTTCAATTTCATAACGACAAGTTGAGAGTCTAACCTGAACACCAACATTAGGTGAATTTTGAGGTCTAAAATGGGCCTCCTAAGAAAAATCTACAACCAAAATAAACTTTATAAGAACCAATAGGATTCAAGATGATGATGTCAACCATGGAGGATGATTCACCATTTTTAGAGTAAAGGGGTAAAAAGATAAAAAAAAATAATAAAAGAATAAAACTATTTTTTCAAATTGTATTTCAACTTATCTCCTTAAGGTTTTATTCAAATTTTGAGAGGGAGTGCTCGTTGTATGAAAAATTTAATTCCTTATCCAAGGAGTAGCCATGTTGGATAATTTCGATGGACACTACTACAAGAAAAATGTGAAATACATGGAAAAACATGTTTGCAATCATGTTTTTAATGTATTTCTCATTTTTGTGTAGTAGGGTCTATCGAAAGTATGCAACATGGGTACTCCTTCGGTGAGCAATCAAATTATGCATCCAAAAAATGTTTTCACTTGAAATTTGAGTAAACCCATAAAAAGATAAGTTGAAAATATAGTTGAAAAAAATAGTTTTTCTTTTTGCCCTCTAAAATTTGATGATGTAATCTAATGTTATTTTATTATTTCCACTATTATTTTATGATTTCCTTAGGAGGCCCATTTTACACCTAAAAAATCCCCTAATGATTGGAGATGTCCCAAGATGACGCTTTAGTGAGAAGTGATATTATAGACATATACTTAGCAATATTGTTGGTGGTGGTACCAAGAAGGACTCCCCCGAAACAAAGTAGTTTTAAGTCAGGTGTGTAAATGACCCAAGCAATTGATGCAATGTGTCATGTGTGATGACTGGCACCATCTTCATATCCTACGTATAGTAAGGGTGATGAAGACATCTTCACAACGAGAAACATATATGAGACAAATACTCGCAAAATTGCAAAAATCCATTCATAGCAAAAAGAGAAAAAACTTATAAATACATAAAATTACAAAGCTCATGCCTAGTGCAATATTAGGCATAATACTTTTTCAGATAGAGCCCATTTCGGGGCTCAGCGATGGCATTCCTTCACAGTCCTGAATTTCATAGGCAACTTTTGAGAGGGCTCTGGTGATCACATATGGACCAATCCATAATGGTTGAAGGATTCATGCCCCTAAGAGGTCGTGATTCTAATCATAGAGTAAAACAAGATTGTCTTCTTGGTAAGAATGAGGCTTGACATTTTTGTCATATTGGGATTTGACCTGACACTTATGGGCTTCGAGTTCTAGTGTGGCATCTCAATGGGTCTCATCCAGCTGATTGAGATACATCAAGCATTCTTCTTCGATATTGGTGTCGGACAAGAGTTCAAAAATGAGTTTCAATGAAGTAATCTGGCACTTGATATGTAGTACCACTTCTAGGCCATAAGTGAGTTGGAATAGTGTAAAGCGAGTAGCAGTTTTGACCGAAGTTTGGTACACCCACAATGAAGGATATAACGTACTGTGCGAGTGAGTTTTGTAGTGACACTATTCTACAGTATCTAAGTAAGTTCACACAAGTTCTTGATCAACTTGGTGGGGTTGGTGTTAATGTTGTAAAGCTAACTTGGTAAGCCTATCCCTACTAGGCCTTACCAAGAACTAACGAGAGGGAGAAACTACCAATTTTGGAATGCTTATGGTCTGATTTGGTACATGAGGAAATAAGGTGGAATACTAGCGATGGGACTTCATCCAAGGGCAAGGATGAAGAAAAAATTGCATTGGTTGGAAGGGGAAAATGGAATAAATCACAATCCAAACCAGAATCTAGCCAAGGGGCAAGAAGAAATATTTGTCCAAAATTAAATGCTTCCATTGTCATGAATTTGGACACTATGCCACGAAGTGTCCACATAAAAATCCGAGCAAGAAGAACTTAGAAGGAGGAGCAGGTGAATCTTTTGCTTCACAGTTTGAGCTTTACTTTACCCTTATCGCATGCATGGTAAGAAAAATAATGGGGAGTGTGTGGTACTTGGACTCAAGTGAATCGTTTCACATGACAGGGTGTAGACAATTTTTCAATGACCTGGAGGAGGAAGACTTGAAAATGCACATCGAGATGGGGGATGACAGAAGGTAAAATGCAGCTAAGATTTGTATATTCATTTTTCAAAGGGATTTGGTCACCCCTCTTAGGTTCAAGGATGTCATCTTCATTCTCGGCCTAAATAAAAATATCATCTCCTTTGCATTTTTGAAACACTGTGGTTATGATGTGATCTTTAGAAAAGGAAAAGCATTATTAAGTCACATAGCCATGGGATAGGTGAAGCAAATCAGGGTTCATGTGAAGAACCTGTATAAGCTATATGTGGAAGACTATGTTGCATTAAGCACTAAGGTGGAGAAAGTGCGGAGTCGCGATGTTGGTGAACTTTGGCACACAAGACTTGGTCATTTGCATCATGGCGCCTTCAAGATTATGCAACAAATAACCACTGGCCTCCCTAAATGAGCACTTGACCAACAAGATGTATGTAAAGTGTGTACCTTGGGGAAGTACACAATATCCACATTCCATTATTCGGAGAACAAAGCACATGCAGTCTCGGAAGGGATCCACTCTGATGTATGTGGAGCTTTCTTGACAGCCTCCACTGCCAAACATAAATATTTTGTAATTTTTATTGATGACTTCTCACAGAAGTGTTGGATCTTGATCATACAGAAGAAAGATGAGACATTCTCCAAGTTGATATAATTCAAGGCACTGATTGAGAAGGAAATCAACAAGAAGGTGAAGACTCTCAAGAGCACTAGTGGAGGTGATTTTGTGTTGAGTGAATTCATAAATTTCTATGTGAAAGAAGGAATTTGACAAGAGTTGACAACACTCCACAAAACAAAACAAAATGGGGTGGCTAAAAGAAGGAACCATAGCATTATGGGCACCATGAGGGTTATGTTGCATTATAAAGGCCTACCACTATATTGTGGGTAGAGGCATGTGACACAACTGTTTATTTGCATAACCAAATTCCTCGTTTGATTCTCGGCATGATTACACCGATGAAGGTTTTTCGGGGAGAACGTTGGATGTGTCGCTCTTCAAGATTATGCAACAAATAACCACTGGCCTCCCTAAATGATAACTTAACCAACAAGATGTATATAAAGGGTATACTTTGGGGAAGTACACAAAATCCACATTCCATGATCGGGAGAACAAAGAACATGCAGTCTCGGAAGGGATCCATTCTGATCTATGTGGACCTTTCTCGATAGCCTCCACTCCCAAACATAAATATTTTGTAATTTTATTGATGACTTCTCATAGAAGTGTTGGATCTTGATCATGTAGAAGAAAGATGAGACATTCTCCAAGTTGATATAATCCAAGGCACTGATTGAGAATGAAATCAACAAGAAGGTGAAGGCTCTCAGGAGAAATAATGGAGGTGATTTTGTGTCGAGTGAATTCAAAAATTTCTATGTGAAAGAAGGAATTTGACAAGAGTTGACAACACTCCACAAAACAAAACAAAATGGGGTGGCTAAAAGAAGGAACCATAGCATTATGGGCACCGTGAGGGCTATGTTGCATTATAAAGGCCTGCCACTATATTGTGGGTAGAGGCATGTGACACAATTGTCTATTTTCATAACCAAATTCCTCGTCTGATTCTCGGCATGATTACACCGATGAAGGTTTTTTCGGGGAGAATATTGGATGTGTCGCTCTTCAGGATTTTTGGAGCCTCTTTATACCACCATGCCTCCAATGAATCAAGGAAGAAGCTTGAGCCAACAATAGAATTGGGGGTTTTTATGGGTTACACAAAAACTTCTCAAAACTATTATGTGTACTTGTCATCCCTCATAATGAAATTTGTGTGAAGGGATGTGAAAGTTGATGAGGAGAAAGCGATGTGGTGCTCTCTCGAGAAGGAGCTCCACATCCCACTAGAAGAGGAGATTTTAGCTCCAAAGGAGGAGACTCACAAATTTGTGGGGTAGCCACAAATTGAGGAGCTGAGAGTGGAGACATCCACTCAAGAAGAACCATTCAAAGAAGGTAGAAAAAGGACCAAGCAAACTAATATACTTGTGCAGGATGCGAGGGAGAATGTGGGAGATCGTTCAAATTTGCGTAGGAAGAGAAGGTCATGATTGGTACACTGGCTAGATGGCTCTAATGACTAATCTTTTTGACACTGAGTCATAATATTTGGAGGAATCAATAGAGAAACCTGTATGCGTTGATGCAATGGTGGAGGAATATGAATCCATTGTAAAGAACAGTGTTTGGGAAGTGGTCCTAAGACAAGATAATAAATTTGTTGTGGGTTCAAGATGGACCTTCAAGGTTAAGTAGGTACTAGACATAAGCATATAGAATTTGAAGGCCATATTTGTGGCCAAGGGATACTCTAGGGTTGAGGTAATTGACTATGAGGAGACCTTTGCTCATGTAGTAAGGTACTCATCCATTAAATCAATTCTTGCATTCTCCATGAAGATGGGGTGGAAGACCCACTAGATGGATGTAAACAAACATTTCTCAATGGGGTTATTGAGGAGGAGGTGTACATTGAGCAACTACAAGGTTTTGAGACATTTGATGGGGAGTCTCATATGTGCAGACCCAAGCGAGCATTGCATGGTCTCAAACATGTACATTGTGCTTAGTACACTAGGATCAATAACTATCTCATTGGTTTGGGCTTCAAAAAAAGTTACTAGATGAAAACCTATATCACATCTTGGTAGAAGCTAAATTTCTTATTATTGTCTTATACGTTGATGATTTGATTTTAACTAGTGATGAGCAACTGATCAAATCTTGCAAGGAGGACCTTGTAAGAGATTTTGAAATGAAGGACATGGGTATCATGCACTACTTCCTTGGGTTGGAAGTATGGCAAGGCGATGGGGAACTGTTTGTCTGTCAGGGAAAGTATGTAAATGAGATACTACATAAGTTCTACATGGAGAGTTGCAAACCCATGGAGACACCTCTAGTGACCAACTGGAGGAAGGAGGATGCCACTTCAGGTGAGGAAGTGGATGCTACTATTTATTGGTAGCTAGTGGCTTCACTAATGTACCTTGTGAACACACGATGAGATATGTGATGTGCATTCAATGCATTGATCCAAGATATGGTTAGGACACCCAAATTATTTTGGAAGGAAACTAAGCATGTTTTATGGTACCTCAGAGGCACAACCCAATTTGGACTATGGTACAAAGAGATAAAGGGAATGAAGTTGTGTGGCTTCACAAATTCAAATTGGGTGGGGAGTCCATCAAACTCAAATAATACATCAAGTGGAATTTTTAGTGTTGGGTCTGCAACTATTTCATGGTACAACAAGAAGCAAATATTTGTGCCGCTCAGCTCGCAAGAAACTGAATACATGGCTGTAATTCAAGCATCATTGGAGCCAATATGAGAAACATACTTGTGGGATTATTTGGCTAGATGATGGATCGAACTATGATCTAATGTGATAATCAAATTTTCATCAAGATCTACAAGAATCATGTATTTCACAATCGATCCAAGCATATAGATATTTAGTATCACCATTCACAAGATTGTGTGCAGAGGCACATAATTTTGCTACAATACATTTCGACAGAGGAACAAAATGCTGAAATTCTGAGAAAGGCCTTGTCAAGAGGGAAGTTTGAGTTCCACAAGTGTAGAATAGAGGTGGTTGATAATCCCTTTCTTGCTGAGAGGGAGCGTTGAAAAATGTAGTGTGAAATTCTCAATTTGATTTTTCCTTTGATTAAATTGAGAAAAAATGAATTTCCACATTAGAAGACAACTTGGATGCAATTAATAGAGGTGACATGGTTCTTGTCACTTAGTTAGATCAATAAATTTGAGTTAGAGGAGTTAAAGTTCAGTTAAGCATGTGTGATTGTTAATTTTTAGCAATCAAGGTTAGTTATTTCAAGTTGTCTTCACTTAAACAAGTTCTAACAATTGGAGGAACTAGTGGAAGGTTATTTGTTTAATGGGACTTCAGTCAAACTCAATGTTCATCTAGTTAACTGATTAATCAACCCAAAATAGCTAGTGCATGGAGAGAATTCGAGTTCTCCAGTTGTGGTGGAGATTCTAAGGCAATGTAACATCAAGCGTAGACTAGTAAGTAGTGTACAAGTGTTGCATGCAATCAGATGATCAACCTTGGGAATTTCACAATCAATTTGAGGATTTTAGTAAATAATAGGGGCCTAATTTATCATGGAATTACGTAAGGAAATAGGGGCTCAAGAAGAGGAAGAAATTGAATAAGTTTGGGTCAAAGCTTCTGAATGAGTAGAAATATAGGTTATTCACTTTCAAGTTGTGCTCAGAGCGAGCAAGAAATTGTAATACTTCTTTATTCATCTTGGTAGAAGCTAAATTGCCTATTATTGTCTTATATGTTGATGATTTGATTTTAACTAGTAATGAGCAGTTGATTAGATCTTGCAAGGAGGACCTTGCAAGAGAATTTAAAATCAAGGACATGGGTATCATGCACTACTTCCTTGGGTTGGAAGTATGGAAAGGTGATGGGGAACTAGTGACCAACTGGAGGAAGGAGGATGCCACTTCAAGTGAGGAAGTGGATGCTACTATTTATCGATAGCTAGTGGGTTCACTAATGTACCTTGTGAACACACGACGAGATATGTGATGTGCATTCAACCAGTTGAGCCAAGCTATGGTTAGGCCAACCAAATTATTTTGGAAGGAAACTAAGCATGTTTTATGGTACCTTAGAGGCACTACCCAGTTTGGATTATGGTACAGAGAGATAAAGGCAATGAATCTGTGTGGCTTCATAGATGCAAATTGGGCAAGGAGTCCATCAAACTGAAATAATACACCAGGTGGAATTTTCAATGTTGTGTCTACAACTATTTCATGGTACAACAAGAACCAAAGGTTTGTGGCGCTTAGCTCAGCAGAAGCTAAATACATGGCTGCAAGTCGAGCATCATGTGGGGTAATATGAGAAAGATACTTGTGGGACTATTTGGCTAGATGATGGATCCAACTATGATCTAATGTGATAATCAAATTTGCATCAATCTCTCCAAGAATCATGTATTTCACGATCGATCCAAGCATATAGATATTTGGTATCACCATTTATAGGACTGTGTGCAGAGGTGGATAATCTTGCTACAATATTTTTTGAGAGAGGAACAAGATGCTGACATTTTGAAAAAGGCCTTGTCAAGAGGGAAGTTCAAGTTCCAGGGGTGTAGGATAGAGGTGGTTGATAATACCTTTCTTGGGAAGAGAGAGAGTTGAAAAATGCAGAAAGAAATTCTCAATTTCAGTTTGCCTTTGATTAAATTGAGAAAAAATGAATTTCCACATTAGCAGACAACTTGGATGCAGTTAACATAGGTGACATGGCTCTTGTGAGTCAGTTAGATCAATAAATTTGAGTTAGAGGAGTTAGAGTTCAGTTAAGCATGTGTGATTCCTAATTTGTCGCAATCAAGGTTAGTTATTTCAAGTTGGATTCACTTAAACTAGTTCTAATTGTTAGAGGAACTAGTGGAAGGTTAGTTGTTCAATGGGACTTCAGTCAAACTCAGTGTCCATCGAGTTAACTAATCAATCAACCCAAAATAGCTAGTGCATGGAAAGAATTCGAGTTCTCTAAGTTGACCTTGGGAATCACACAATCACTTTGAGGATTTTACTAAATAATAGGGGCCTAATTTCTAAAGGAATTTCACAAGGAAATAGGGGCTCAAGCAGATGAACAAATTGACTAAGTTTGGGTCAGAGCTTCTGAGTGAGGAGAGATATAGGTTATTCACTTGCAAGTTGTGCTTAGAGCGAGCAAGCAATTGTAATACTTCTTTATTCACATTAGGGTTTTTTAACAATTGCTCTCTACTCGAAAAATACGGTATGTATGTGTGTTTTCCTTATACATGTTTCCGCTTGTGGTTCTAAATTGTGAATTGAATTTTACAAAGGAGTAGAGTAAGATTGTGTCTTGTGATTTGATTAAAATTTCATGAGTAGTTTCAATTCTACCATAATTTCTACATAACAAACAACACATAACAAATATTTGCGAATATTTTTTTATGAATTACCTTTTAAATAAGTTCCTTATGTAAAGGGCATTTGTTTTCCAATATTGGATTTGTTCTCATGGGAGTGGAGATGTATTTTGAGGTATTTAAATAAATTGTGAATATAGATATAACATGTAGTTTTCTAGTGAGAATTTGTATAGTTACTATGATTACTTAAAAAAATCAAAATAATTTAGATTGATCATAACAAAATGCATGTTTTGAACGTTTGAATATTGAACATAGATTTGTGTGCTTTTTTAAGGATTTCATAAATAACTTGTTTAATTAACTGTACAATTGTAATATTTATTTCTTTTTCTAATATAATGATTGTCATAGTAGTTTGTTTTTGACAATTCTTAATAATATATTTTTTTGTGTATTAGTAATGATGCTTTATAATGGAAAGACAAACTTGGTGTATGTTTGGATGGTTAGTTGAGTTTTTGGATCCTTGTTCAAAAAAGGCTCAATGACTTTTCTTGTCCTTGTTTGAAGTGCTCGAGGTTTTTTTTGCATCCGAGAATTTTTTTTTGCACCACTTTTAATTTCACTATATTCTTTGTCATCTTCTATGCCATTAATTTCATTATATTGTTTGTGATCTTCCATGTCATTTTTCTGAGATCATTTTTTGACTGTGTTATGAGAATTTAATTGTAATCAATAACTTGTGCCTATAATAATTTATGAAAGAAAAAAAATTCTTGTCGTTGTTAGAAGACTTTTCTTGTCCTTGTTTGAAGTGTTCTAGTTTTTTTTGCATCCCAGTTTTCTTTTG
Source organism: Pinus taeda (assembly GCA_000404065.3). Lineage (NCBI taxonomy): Eukaryota > Viridiplantae > Streptophyta > Pinopsida > Pinales > Pinaceae > Pinus > Pinus taeda. Next base: position 9,026 of record APFE030200179.1, read on the forward strand.
CATCACTTTTAATTTCATTATATTCTATCCTATGCCATTAATTTCATTATATTCTTTGTGATTTTCCATGTAATTTTTCTGAGATCATTTTTTGACTGTGTTACAAGAATTTAATAGTAATCAATAACTTGTGCCTATAATAATTTACAAAAAAATTTGTTTGGTATCCTAGTTTCAAAGACAATCATGTAAATATTTTAGGTTTTCATAGAGGCAGTTGTTTTTGAGAATCATTATATTCTTTCTCATCTTCTATGTCATTAATTTCATTATATTTTTTGTGATCTTCCATGTCATTTTTGAGAGATCATTTTTTGACCGTGTTATGAGAATTTAATTGTAATCAATAACTTGTGCCTATAATAATTTATGCAAACTTTTGTTTGGTATCCCAGTTTCAAAGACAATCATGTAAATATTTTAGGTTTTGATAGAGGCCATTGCTTTTGAGAATGACTCTTTCATGTGTGAAGGTCAAGTTGTCAATGTTTGTGGTCAATTGGATTTAGATGTTTTTGTCCTTTCCACTTGGGTTCGATTTTTGCATCTGACATGTTGAGCTCATAATGAGTATTTCTAGTGAAGACTTCAAACCTTGTTAGCTAAGTCAATTAATTTATTCTCTATCCTATAACAATGAGGCTCAAAGTCATAAACTCAAAGAGTCACTTACTGAAATTGAACCTAGATGGAGAGGATAATAAATTCACTTTAGATTTGACAAATAAATATAAATACACTTAGACTTCAATATCTCCTAGAATAAATAGATTTGAAAATTCAAATATAGAAACTATTGAGTAAAACCAAGATGGATTATTCTCCACAATCAAGTGAAATCTCAAAAGATTGTATTAAATGTTCAATGCAAAAATACATCTAACATAGCCCAATGCAACAGATAAATTATTTTTTAATTAGGCCTAAAATAATTTTTATGCTACATTGAATCACATAAAACTAGACTAGCTATATTTGGTTAGGAAAAAATTGCAGTGGAAAACAAATCAATGAATCGAAACTTTGCCCTCATACTGAATCACATAAAACTAGACTTTGTATTTGGTCAGAAAGAATTTGCCGTGGAAAACAAATCAATGCCAGCCTTAATTGAGGGTTTCCAGATGATGTATTGTCCAGATGTCCCTCACCTAAGCGGTGGAAAACAAATCAAATTCTTTAATTTCACATTTACTCATTACTACATCATGAATTTGATAGCTAGAGGCCCACGTCTAGTTTTGGACACTTATTATTTCATCAAAACTCCAACTTCTGCCTTTACACTTCTGTACAGTCAAATTCCACATGCAACATATAATCTAAACACTGGTTTAATATATTGTCAAGTAGAGTATAACATATGACATAGGATGCCTGTGTTGGATGCTACACCAGCCTTGACACGTCACTATGTGTATCAGTATTGCATCACCACGTATTACTCTCATAATCATCATATATATCATCATATATATTCAAGTATTGATGAATGGATTCTCAAACGTGTTTAGACCTTTGTATTGTGGGTATGTTTACTTGATAGTGGTATTTGATATATGGGTTTTAATTTATTATAATCTATATAATAGGTAATATTGGGTGGATTAATTAGTTAAATATGTTTTAAGTTTTGAAGTTATTTTTAATTATGAATGGAGATTCTTTTGAATAATATCTAGGTTTTGAATAATGTGCATAATTTATACATTTTGTAGCCACTGTGAGAGGAAAATCAATTACATATTTTCGAACTATAAATGCAATGAATAGAAACTGTTTTGAACAATATATTAGTAAGCTATCATTTATGTAGTTACCATGAGAGGAAAATCAATTACATACTTTTAGGGTAATAACTTTCATATGAGGAAACATATCAGGTATGGGAAGACATAATAATCACATGTTAAGAATTGAAGTGAGAAAATAATCACAAAACCAACTTAATTTCTAGTGGGAATATAATATCTTGTTTAGAAGTAGACTTTATGGCTCTAATACCTTTCATGTTTAGCTACCCATAGGGTACATCAAATGCATGCAATCAGAAATTATTTAAAAATACATTTCTAAGCTAGAGCTCTATGTTTATTTCCTTATTACAATAATGCAGATTTAGAACATTCCTAATGAGCTAAGTTAATACCCTAATCTGTTGGAACATTCCTACTAAGTCTATCTATGCAGTCAGCCGCAAGCAACGATACTATTAATTGGTCTCCTCCTGATAGAAAACGCAACACTTCATTCTTAGATCTGAAATGATGTCGTGTCATGGGTTCATAATAAAACTGCAAATAAACACACAATTGTGATGGTCAGATATAATAATATAATTCTCAACTACATTAATAGGAACTCTTAACTTAACTTTTAAATATTAGAAATCACTAATAAGTTGAAATTCTCAATGGTGCGGAAGGGGCACTTTTTTTATATTAAATGAATCAAATCACTATAAAAATAAATGAAATGCCAAAATACTTTGGGAAATTAAATTTTATAACACTGCATGGTACATGCCAAACACATGGCAGAAAGGAATGAGCAGAGGCCTTATTGGCTCCCAGAAGGGTGGGGCTATGAAGTACGAGTCAGAAGGAGTGGAAAGACTGATAAGGTATTGTTCTTGTGTTTTATTTTTAAATACCTTTATATAGCAAAATTTCAAAAAAAAATG
>APFE030200180.1:0-19970 GCA_000404065.3 Pinus taeda
TGCAAATATTTATATTCAATCACAATTTTAATTAGTTCCAAATAATTGATTCTAACCAATATTCTTAAAATTATCTTAAAAAATTAAAATCAATTATTCACTAAAAAACATGAAAATACTTTTTTTCCAGAAAATAAAGAAATTTAGAGAACAAAACATCTGAAAACACCTTTCCTTGTTTAATGCGTATGTTTTTTAACAAGGGACAAATTCGTGGCGCAGTGTAGAAAACGACCACATTCAGATTTAGTTTCCCTCCGATTGAGATGGTAATGACACGTTATTGATTCATTATGATGTCAGAAAATATTCCACCGCTATATGGGACCACTGCGTAGCACGAGGAGGATCAAAGGACCATTATCCGTCATTGTTACGATGTCAGAAAATATTTCAACCGTCTTCGTGAAATATTTACTTCGTTAGAAAGATGCTTTCCAAGAACTTATCATTGTTAAACTTTTTCAAGGAACATTATGCAACATAGATACATGTTTAGTGTTTAAATTTATCATAAAATTTTAATTGAAGAATGAATCGATAATAAAATTATATTAAGGGTGGTTTCTTACATAATGCAGTTATAAATTTTTAAAATAAAAGGTTTCCATGAGGTTAAATTAAATTATATATTTTCTAAGATTTAAATTACACTTAAAAAATATGGCTTAAATTAAATTATTTTATTTTCTAAAATTAATTAGTTTTTTTTTTTTTAATTATGTTTTTCAATAATAATATTTTTCAATTTATTTAATTTTATAATTTATTAAATTTTTAATTTAATCTTATTAATAAAATCTATATTTAAATAATAATTAGGTATATATTTTAAATTAATTTTTACTAATTTAATTAAAAGTTAGGATTTTTAATTAAATAGTTATAATTTATTATATATAAATTTGTGGGGCATTTCAATGGTGACCTACTTCTTATGAAGTATTATGTAAATCATGAGATTTAAGGTTCACATTTATGTGTGGGTCAAGCCAACTAAGAAATAGTATTATATATCACTTTAAAAAAGTGATAGAGTAAAATCATAAGGTTCAAGGTTCAAATCCCCCTGTGGGTTAAGCCAACAAAGAAATAGTATTATATATTGCTTTTAAAAAGTGATATACTAGTATATAGTTCAAGTACATCTAATGGTTAAGAGCACGCCACAAGCTCAAATCCTAAGGTATATTGGCTATCAATATGTAATATAATCCAACAACATGGCCAATAATGTAATCTTACAATGGGTATTAAAAGTGTGAAGTAAATAGTGAAGCCAAACAAGAAATAGTATTATATATTGCTTCTAAAAAGTGATATACTACTATATAGTTTGAGTAGATCTAATGGTTAAGAGCATGACACAAGTTCAAATCCCAAGGTAAAATGACTATCAATATGTAACATAATTCAACAACATGGCTAATAATGTAATCCTATAATGGGTATTAAAAGTGTGAAGTAAATAGTGATGCATTTGGTCTTGATTTTGGCATCAAGAAAACCCAACAAAGATCATTTTTCACTAAAATTTCCACTAAGATTATTTTTTTGTTGAAATATGCATGCAAAAAAATATTCTTATAAATAATCACAATATAACTTGTAATAAAGTTATAATTTTGTTAATTTCTTTTCTTTTCTAATCTAGGAAATGTGATAAGTATTATGGGTTACTAGTTTTGATGATTATCATGGATTGAATTTTATTTGCAATTAGATCCATTTAATTTATATGACTTCGCTAGTTTGTTAATTTGTGTTAATATTTTCTTTTAACTTAAATTGAAAATAAACTCCAAAATAGATATGCCTATAATTTACTAATCCTAAGAGTATATATTTCGTAGTTATAATTTAATTATTAAGTTGATGGCATATATTTAAACCCCATGGAATATGTTTGAACATTCATAGTAATATTGACATATTTCACCACTAAGATTTTCCACTAAGATTTTTTGTTGTTGTTCAAATATGGATGAAAAAAATATTATTTATAAACAATCACAATATAGTTTGTAATAATGTAATAATTTAGTTAATTTCCATGTTTTTTTAAACTATGGAATGTGATAGGAATATTGGGGTAACCATTTTGATGGTTATCATGGATTGAATTTTATTTGTAGTTTGATCTATTTAATTTATATGGTTTCCCTAGTTTGTCTTAATTTAATGTTAATATTTTCCGTTAACTTAAATTGAAAATAAAATTGAAAATATATATGCGTATAATTATGCTAATCATAAGAATAGATCCTTCATAGTTATAATTTAATTATTAGGTTCATCGTCGGTATTTAAACCCTGTGAAATATGTTGGAATATTCATGGTAATATTGACATATCAATGATAAGATTTATTTTCATGTTAAATATACTCTATTAATTAAATTATCTCACATTAATTAAGTTAAGAAGATGGCATATCAACACATCATATTGGGTATGTGGTATTTCTAAGCCATGGTAATGTAATGATGCATGAGCATCAAGGAAATTTTTTTCTTGTAAGTATGTTAGAAAAGGGGGTGTGACAATTTTTAATATTTTATTTAATTAATTTGTTATTTTAAATAAAATAGGAGAAAATGAGGATTTTGTAACTATCCTTTTATTAATAAGAGGATATGAGAGAATTTGGGTAGTTATGGATATAAACAGATAAGATTCTAGATGATAGGATTTGTTGAGATATTTTAGTGGTATTGAGACATTAAGGGGATTGAGCATTAAATTAGATTATTTTTAAAATTGTATAAATAGGAGGGGGTTTTGAGAGAAAAATACATTGAGATTGTGAGTGAGTGTGAGATTGAGAGTAGGCTTGAACAACAAGGCTGTAAGCCTTCAACAATTGTAAAGGGCCACAAAAATGAAATATCTAGCCAGCAAAATTTTTTCGATCTGCATAATCAATGTCAACTGCACTGGATTGAGTATGAATAAATGGTGAATTATTATTGTTAATGTGTTGGTCTGCGGTCCAATGATAAAAGGCAACATATTATGTGAATCAAGTTATTGAAGCTGTATACAGGTGAAACTGAAACCAATATATTTGAAATTGTATGAATTTACAATACAGAATGGTTGTCTGCACAGTGGTATGGAGTGGCATCGATTATATGAGTCGACATTGATAGAACTATGCTTCAGCCTGTTTTAAATTAAATGGATCTTATTTATGTCTGACATTAAAATTAATGAATTTGGTGGTGATTTAATCTATGTTGAAAGCGCAACTTTTGAATTCATTTACTCCGTAATGTTGGATTGATTGAAAAGAAGTGGAATTGTGTTATATATAGCGTGGAATCGAATTGAGAGTATGGAAATCGACTTTTGTGGATCTGCTGGAACTGTTGGGGGAACAAAATGGAATGCAGAGACCGAGTGGGAATGACTTGTTTGTTAAAATTGACATTGATCTGTGAAAGAGTATGTTTGCAAGAGAGACCGTCAGCGCTGGAGAATTATTTGCAGAAGCGACCGTATTGAATTGAGGAACAATCAACGCTAAACATAAGTTTGGAAAAACTCATTGAAATCCAGCGTTGAGGAAATGGTGACGTTGTAATAATCATTAAGAATTCATTCAAGAATTGCAGGACATAAATCGTGGAGCGGAACGTTAAAAACCGGATGCATAAGTAGTGAAGGTTGCATAGACCAAATTATTCATTGTGGAGGTAAGTTAAATGATCAGATTGTTGGTTTAGTACAAAATTTGGATTGAAAGCACTGATATTAAAAACCGTATGAGCTAGCATCATTTCTAATTCAAATGAATAAATTGAAGACGTGAGAGACTACGTTGGAATCAGTTTATTGCAGTGGAAGCGTTGTGGAAGGTATGTAATTGAAGAGCAGATTTTTCTTATTGAGCAAAATGTTTATGCAAACTGCCATAAGTTTGGTAAGCGGAATTGGAAGGGCACACTTCTATATATATATATATGTAATCGATATTTGGTTGACTATACTGAAAGGTTGAAGTTGAATAGTCTTGTGCAGGCCCAAACGTCATTAAAATGGTGATGTTAGTGTGTCAGACTCAGTCAATTAATTTCAAATTGAGTATTACAATATGGGTGCTTTGTTTCATTGAATCTGGCCATATATGAATGAATCGATATGAATGGGTGCATGTATAAGATTTGGTTCAATAATGTTAAGTTGTTGAAAAAACCCAAGGGCGCATTTGTTGTTGATTTTGATTGTATTAAAAATTCCATGTTAATGTCAGGATGGAAATGATGTGATCAGATTTTCTAAATCTGATATAGGTGAGGATTTGAATGTTATCTTAAAAGATGCACGTAAATCCAAACCAGGATCTTTTCAATCGCTGCTTATGAGAAGAAACTCACATAGTCATGGTTTTACAACCATAAAATATAAATGGGTAAGATAGCTTCCGAAAATGAAAAGAGCTTGAAATGGTCCAGATTGGAATCTTAGTTTGAAAATGATTGCAATGTATGCACAACATAGTGAAGATGCTAGTTATTGCAGGCTAACCCTGCGTCATGTAAGAAGAACTATTCCAATAAAGGATTACCCATAATATAGTGGGGGTGAATCTTATGCTATAACATATTTTTTATATATAATATAACACAATAATAATAATAATAATAATATATAATAAAATATTTGGATAAACTTTTACAAATTTTTAAGATGGTTAATGCAATATGTATAATGGGGTTAGTGTTTTGATTCTTATCATAGACTGATGGCTATAGCAATTTTCAATCCATTTAATTACATGGTCACAATAGTATCAATTTGAAATAGAATTACATGCCTGGATGTCTCTCAGTGATATCTCCATTTCAAATAATTAGATCAAAATAGAACTAAGATGTATTAGTTGTAGGATGGTAATTGGCCCTAGTTTTTAAGTGGCTTACAACATGCAAAAAATCATTATACTACATCTTTATTCCACACATAGTATTCTCTTATATCTAGGTTTCACAGCATAATCCCACAACTTCCCCATGGTAATATAATTATTTTACAATAAATAATTTCATAAAAATATTTTTTTATCATTAAATTTTATAGAATGACTAAATAGAACCTAATAAAACTTTATTATTTTTTTAAAGATAAGTGAATAAATATATAAAAATAATATTTTAAAATGTAATTATGATAATTATATATCTTTTTATAAAATGTCATATTTTGTAAGAGAATGTTATTTTTTTTCATTGGTAAAAGTTTACTCTTTCCTTATTGAATTATAGCACTAATTTTCAATTTACACTATGATGTTAGCAATACTAAATAATGGCCAAGCACATTGTTGGTTGTTCATAAGTTATCTATAGTTCATTTCGAACTTTATTTTTATCCTATATATGAAGAAAAAGATTGGGAAAACTCATAGAATGGAAATAACATTCTCAATGTGCGGGTCACCATCCTACCTTTTTCTATGTACATAATAGTTTGTTTTTTTATTTTCTCTTAGTACTTATTTATTAAAATCAAAATTGAACCATTTTCCTCTTTGAATTCACCTGCTTAATTTCTTATTTAAGAAAATCAAAAGTAGGCATCATAATGGCAGTGTTAGGTTTTGGATAAAAGATATACTTTTTCTTCTTTTGTTGGCATTCTTCACATAATTTGGTTGTACAAAGCCATATCACTCCATGTAGATCTCATGGCATCACGTCTTCTGTGATTCCTGAGTTTCGAAGGTCGTGTGCAATGTTTTAAGAGCACACTCAATTGATCATTTACTGGAGTATGATAGAACAATTTGGAAGTTACAATGATGATGATGGAGATGGGCATGCTAATGTCAATGTCATTTCCTCAACGTATGAAACTAAAGGTATGCAAAGAATTCCTATCAAATTGAATTATCTTAACATTGTTGAGGCAAGCCTATTTTAATATTATTTTTTTAAAGTGTAGTTTAGAAATGTTGTTGTAGAAAATTCTAACCTATTTAATTCTTGGCACTTACATTTGTATACAACAATAAAATTGTTGGTCCACTTGGAGAAATACCCTCCCCACATTAATTTCCGAGAAGGCTACCGGACGAGATAATTTTTTTCATTACAACTATTTTGGATGTCATTTATCATGTCAAAGTGAATGGTATTAATATATTGAAAGATTTCCTTTCCACTCCTCCTCACACCAACCTCTCCTTGGCTCATCCTCCTACTCCTACTCCACCTCTACATTTTCCTTGAGCACCTTCCCCTTCATAGGCACCTCCTCCTCCAACACCTCTTCCATCTCTCCCCTCAATTATCTCCTCATTCCCTTCCTCCCCATATTGCAACTTCGCCACCACAACCCCTAAAGCCTCCCTCACCTAACCCTTTAGATCCATGTCCTCCTCCTCACAATGCTCTCCCACCAATTTTCCCAACCGAGGCCTCATCATACCCCTATCGTCCTTTCCTCATTGGTTCCTCCACTACCACACCCTATATTTCCACCTATTGCACCCTAAACCTCCTCCTCTATCATCGCCCTACTCACCCTAACTCTGTCCTACTCCAACTAGTCATATGCATCCTATTGTAACCTCCCCTACTCACTGCCACAACTCCACTAACTCCTCCTTATCATCCCACCTTCCTCTGGCTTCTCCATCTCTGCATACACCTCCTACTTCCCACTCCCTTCACCCTCCACGTCATCCTCCCTACCCTTATTGTCCCTTACCCACCCTATCATTCCCTTTTCTTCCACTCACTCTTTCCCTCCTTCTCAACCTCATCCTCCTACTTCACTTCCTCCTCCTCCTTCCTCCTTCTAACCCACCTTCTCTTCATCCTTCTCCACGTCGTATCCCCTCCCATCTCACCCCACCCTCTACCTACCTCTATGCACTCAACTTTTTCGTCCTCCTCCACCTTCCCTCTTCCCCCATCACTCCTCACCCCACCATCCACCTCTTTTATCCTCACTGCATCATAGTTTCCCCACATGCTCCTTCTCTTCATCCTCCTCCTCTCATTCCTCCCATGTCTCATCCTCCTCCTTAGTCTCCAACCCCATTCCCTCCTCCTCTCCCCTCAAAACTCCTCCTATTGTTTATTTTGTTCCTCCTCCTCTCCCTCTCTCTTTTCCCTTCTCCTCCTATTACACTTCATGTTTCTCCTCACTCCCCTCATGTGTGACCACCAAATTCCCCTCCTCCACCCACTCCTTCTTTCTCACACCACTCCACCTCCTCCCCACTTCAGCCTCTTCCCCTATGCCTCCCCGACCTCCCCCTCCAGCTCCTCCTCCTCGTATTATTCATCTTCCTACCTCCCATCATGCACTCCACCACCTCTGCAACAACTCCGCCTCTACCCCCATTCCTCCTTCGTGAGAGCCTGTAGGCTCATATAGAGGGAACATGAAAAAAGTAAGAACTATAGGTACCCAGATTTTGGCATATAAACTAGTAGGCTGATATATATTGATATCATTTTAGCAAAAAACTGATTCCATCTCTAGACATATAAAGATATATAAAGATCTTCTGTAGAAAAAGAAACTGTGATGGGGGTTGCTGATAAGTATAAAAGAAAAGAAAAGAGCAGGTTCATGCTACATACTAGAATATGAGGAGAGAAAACTATTATGTTATGTACCCGAAAGACGGAAGTCCTGAATATTGTGTCGACTATCTCCAACAGTGATGGATACCTTCCATATTTAATTTGGAGAGGAAAGGCCTTTAGAAAGTGCATTTTCCTCTTTGTTGAAAGTCCTTTCAATGTGTTTAATTGTGAAATCCTTGCGTGAGTTCCAGATTGATGCAATTCTGTCCAACCACCCCGAAACTGCATTTTCCTCTTTGTTGAAAGTCCTTTCAATGTGTTGAATTGTGAAATCCTTGCATGAGTTCCAGATTGATTCAATTCTTTGCGTGCATTTCATTATGATCCTCAATGTCTGATTTGTTGAATTGGGACTACGTGGGGGCAAGGGTTTGGGAAGAGAGAGAAACTTAGGTTATGAGAATAGTTGGGATGTGAATGGTGGCAAGATTCATCGCAACTGCAGAAGTTATGTAGGGATATTACTCCACTTAGGAAATGTATTCTCGTGCAAGGGGTCTGTTGTAGTTTCACTGGGCTTTTGAATTCTCCTTTCGCACGTGGGAATCATAGGGATGGGTAGGGAAGGCCCATGGCTGAATGAAACTTATATGTTACTATTCTTTGAAAATATCAGTGGAAAGGTTAAGGTAGCGGTAATTACTATAGACGTAATCCATTCTATGTCCTGGAATGAGGCGGGAAGGCTCAGGCTCTATGGATGTCGGGGTCCATGAGGGAGGACACCTAGGCCTCAAGGGTAGTGAGTAGGGGGCTCAGTGTCTAGGAAAAGAGCCCTTCAAAGCTAGGGAATTGGTATGTCATGAAAGCCAGCCACGCCAGTGTTAGTTGACACTAGGAGCGAGGGATGGTTCGTAAAATAGGGGAGGGATACTAGGTCAAGGAAGGGGCTCAGAAGATGAGAGGCCGGGGTGAGTAGAGGAAAGAATGATAGGGAGGCAATTAGGGGGACTGGGGATGAGTTTAACCAACAAGGGGCACTGGGGAGAAGAGGCGGGGCTCCTTTCGAGTCAGCTTTTGGGCCTTTGGGCCAGTGGGAAACTACACAATTTGTGACCGAAATCATGGCCATTATTGGCACGGGGAAGGGGGCATGCATGGGTGTCCGGGGCGTCTTAGGTGGGGGTATTTGACACTCAAGGGATTTGAATAAGATACATGGGGGGGATGAAATGTTGGACAAACATAATGAGTGGTTGATGAAAATTATGAAAATAATGGTTTGGAATTCTTGGTTTCTTGTTCCCAATGCAGGTAACTCCCCTTAGAGGAAGAAAGCACTGAAGCTAGTTCTGGGCCATTATCCTCAATAGGCTTTAAATGTACGTGATCGTAAAACAATGACTAGTTTAGGGAAAGGCAAGGGAAAAGAGAAGAGACCATAAGAGAGTGAGGTTGAGGCTGAGTGGAGCAATGTTGCAAAATACAGTGGGAGGAAACCAGTGGACAAATTGATCCGATAAAAAATGGTTGCATATGTGGGTGGCACCAAAGAGGAGATTCAATGACTCATCGTTGAGTGGGAGGATAACATCAACAGATCTGTGAAAGTGGGGGCAATGGACGTGGAAGGGAGGAAAGTATTGGTTCCTGATCAGGGACACACTTGTGGTAGAGAAACACAATATAAATGCACTCTACACATGTACTGGCTCCTTAAATGCTTCCTAGGGAAGGCAATGGAACAAATCTAGATGACCTTCATTAAGGAATTTCCAAACTATAAGAAATATTTTCAAAATATCCAAGCCTAGCTGCAGAAACAGGATGGTCGTCTCGGTTGAATCCAGAAAACGTTCTCAAGCATGTTCTTAGTGACTAAGCTTCTCGATCAGTATGAAGGACCCAACCTTGAGTAACTTGGCATCGACCAATCAGGATAACTAGGAGGATGAAGTCATAGTACTTTTTCTTAAGTTTTTACAGGAATAGAATTTACTTTCCAGTTTGTATTAGTTTATATATATAGAAAGACAATTCATGATTGTGTACATGATAATGAAGTATATATAGCTTGGATATATAAACTAACTATTTTTTGCTACTACATGGTGTATAATGAGGTTATGTGGTCAACAAACCTAGTTTCCCAATGGGCAAGTTGAGATCACCTAACGAGGCTAAGTGGTTGTAACCTTCTTGTAGATATTATAATGAAAAAGAAGGATCTACCAATCTTAACAAAAAAAGATTCTTGAATATGTATTTAAAAAACAATTGTGAGTTTTATTTGCATTTTCTTAATCTAAATAAAATTAAAATAGTTTTATTATTTACATTTTTTTAATTGAAATAATATTATATTATATTATATTATATTTTCTATTTAAGATATTTTATAATATATTTTTAAATCATTAAGCTTATTTTAAAAGTTCAAATTGAAAAAAATATTGTCATTTCTACAAATTCTTATATTTACTAGTAACTTTAAACAAACATAAATTCCATATCTTCAAAATTTAATCTACCAACCTTTTAACAACTTTAAAATGTCTAATAATTTAATTAAAATGAATGAATCTTGTCAAAATTAAGTTTAATTTTCCCATTTAAAACTAAACTTATGAGATAATTTAGAATAGATATTTGAATTCAAATTATATAATATATTGTTAATTTAATACTTTTTAGGTTTAAAACTAATTTTTAAATAGTTAAATAAATTGCTATTAATTTTTTTAATGCTATATGTTAAACTCATAATAAATATAAATAATTGTATAATTTTTTTCCCGTGGAAAAAGTTGTAATTTTATTCATATGAAAAAATTAGATTTTGTAGATGCTTAAGCATATACAGATGGTTGTCCCTGTATTCATAGGCGAACAAAGATTACAATATAGAAAGAATAATTTCCTACTAGCGTATACTTTCTACCCTTCTTGTTCTCCACCCTTCGCCAACCTTCAGAGTTGGAAGTGGTGGGTGCAATTATAGCAAGTTGCTTTTTCATTGTGTTTATTAGTTGTTCCTTATCAGATTCTGATCCTTCAGATCCATGAGTTCGTTTCATTCCGCTTACTTCCAGCTGAATTTCTTATTGTTGTTTCATATTTTGAGGCCCCAAATGTGTATCTGGGGAAATTTTCTTCCTGTGTGTATTTCTATCCCATTTGTGTGTCAGGTTGTGATTGGTTCCCTATAGGTTATGTCTGCATGTCCTCTTTTTCCCGCCAGTCAATGTGCTGCCATCCATTGGGATTTTTTTGTTGTTTCTTATTCCTTTTGGGGTCCTTCCTCGCCAGTGGACAATTATTTTAGAGATGCCTTGTTTGCATGTATCTTCGACATCTGAATGTTGTATTTTCATTGTCAAGTGGTTGTGTCCTCAATTTATTATCATAGTTCAATGTAATGTGATCAGGTAGCCCCTGACTCAGGTCCACTTCTACACATATTCTGGCAAAGGTGAAGATTCCTTGGTTAACTCTATCTCCATCTATTTTTAGGATTTTCCCTAACGAGTTTCCAATGGCTGTAAAAACTTTGTGATGCCAAGAGTGTAGGGGGAGGTTATGTAGCCTCACCCAAACAGGCATTGTTCAGTTTTTCATAGTATTTGCATCAAATTTAGGAAACTAGGGGGTGGTGAAGATGCCAGCTTTTCCCCAAAACCAAGGCCCCTGATTGATAATATTGTCTCGTTTTTGTTATGTGTTGAATTTAACTATGAAAAAACCTTTTGAGCATAGGTGAATTTCACAATCAGGTGACAATGTTGAGAGGATACAATGATGCAGGGAGTTGGATTCTATCCAGAACCCATTAAATTTGTAGATAATAGCAGTTGTGGATAGATCAGTGTGTATATTAGTTACCTCTGGTGAAGTTACTTGGATCATTGGAGATTCCAGGTTTTGTTCCACAATATAGGGACCTGGTAGCTCTAGTGCTGGTGCTAGTTTGGGTGGTATGCTTTCCTTTCCTTTGACTACATCGCAAAAGGAACCTGCTTTTTTTGAGGTGGCTCCATTGCATCCACCATGCAGTCTCAGATTAAGAATGACAGTTGAATCATTTCTAATACCATATTCCTGAAGTGTATGGATATCCTATAGACTACGTCCTTTATATATCAGATTTTGGTATTTTATGGGGGTTCCAATTTGATTCTAGATTTCCTTCTTTGGTTATTGAATATTCATCCCCTTGCCGAGCCGCATGCAGTGATGTCTGCCCCCTATTAATTTGATGAAGATTTGTATCCAATCTTCGCCCATACTGTTTGGATTTCTCTGTTTCGCATTCCCTTCTATGATATGGGGCTGTGATCCAGAGTTGGGAGGAGACTTTTTGTTATTAGGCATCCAGAGTTGGGTTTGGTGTGGGCTGTCCTATTTATTGGGCATCTTGGCAGAACTGAGTGTCTGACCTTCTTCCGTGGTTAGGATGCCTGGTCTAGCTCTATACATCAGCCCTGTAGATGCATCTTGTACTAGATCTGGTATATAGGGAGGATAAATAAGGAAAGGAATTACCCTTACCACAGATACGTTGCCTTGAGGTCTACTTTCTTTGGCTTCATCCGCGATCAATTTTTCCTCCTCCCTCACGTCTGCCCCAGGGGACTGGAAATTCCAATCTAGGCTATGCTCATGGTCGATCTCCTTAATGTCTGTAGTCCTATGCATGCAGGGGGCAGAGACGGTTTTTCCAAGGTTCATGGGGTGCACGGTTTTGGGGCTAATCTGGATGAGCCCAATAGTAATGAACTCACCTTGCCCATTGCCAGATCAGGCATCATAACCATCAGATGACAGAACCTTGCCCTGGACCGGTTGGGTATAGTCAATCAAACTATGCCGAGTGTTTTCTTATGTCCCGAGGTCCTTTGTTTGGGCTCTCTGGAAGATCCATTTGTCCAGGGTCATGCCTATGGGATCTGTCAAGGAGGCACTGACAATACCTACGCCTATGTACCCCTTCCTTGTGCTGCTTCGAACTAGGGTTTCGCCATTGCAGTCTCTTCCAACTTCCTGACCACAACTATTCAGAGAAAATTCTTGAAGATTGTAATTATGATAATTGCATAATTTATTTTAATTTACTACTAATTTAATACTGTGTTTAAAATTAAAATCTAAATAATTAAATAAATTGTTATTATTTTTTGTAATGTCATATGTTAAACTCATAATAAATATGTATTTGGACTCCTTTGAGAATATAATTTTTAAGTTTTATTTTAAATATAAAACATATAATAAATATATATTTGGAATGCTTTGTGAATACAATTTTTTAAGTTTTATTTTGAATATAAAACATATAATAATATAATTGTTTGTTGTCGAGTTTCTTCCTATAATATAGTTGTTTGTTGCCGATTTTCCTATAATATAGTTGTTTGCTGTCAAGTTATATATATATAATATATATATATATATATATATATATATAGATATATATATATCTACTTACTCACTTCTATTAAACTTCATTTCTACGAGAACTATGAAATTAGACAAAGCTAAAAAATTAATCAACAAAAATTTAAAAACTCTAGAATAACCGTACTTTTATTCACTAAAAGAA
Source organism: Pinus taeda (assembly GCA_000404065.3). Taxonomy (NCBI): domain Eukaryota; kingdom Viridiplantae; phylum Streptophyta; class Pinopsida; order Pinales; family Pinaceae; genus Pinus; species Pinus taeda. The sequence continues at coordinate 13,144 of APFE030200180.1, forward strand.
GAGATGTTATTTTATAAAATAATAATTATAATATTTCTATGTTTTTTTTTAAATTTGCACGCAAATATATGCTATAAAAATTATTTACATTTTCTTAATTTAAATAAAATAATTTTTTTCTCCTTTTATTGAATTTTCTTTTAATTCAGATCAAATCAAATCATTTTTTCATTCAATATATTTTATAATACATTTTTAAAATTTTATACTTATTTTAAAAGGAAGAAATATTATTACATTCGGTAGTATTTTTAAACTAGAATCAAATCTCTATCTTCCAAACATAATCTATCAACATTTAACATATATAATAATTTAATGAAGGTTAACGAATATTCTAGGAACAAATATATCATTATATTTGACATTACTACAAATTAACATATCTAATAATTTAATGAAAGTTAATCAATCTTGTGCCAACAAATATCTCATTATATTTCATATTATTACAAACTTTGTCCAATGAAAGTTAAATTTCCTTCTTCATTTATTAATTTATTTTATATTAATTATTTACATCTTTTTAACTTAAACAAATTATTTTTTTTTTTTAATTTCATAAATTTATAATAGATTTTATTTTTTTTTACTTGTTTTAAATAATTAAATTTAGAAAAAATAGTATCACTTCTACAATTCTTTCTTATATTTGCTAGTATATTTAAGAAAAAATAATTCCCTATTTTTAAGAATATTCAATACATAATCTACCACCCTTGAGCATGTTTAATCTTTGAATCAAAGTTAATGAATCCTGTGAAAAGTAATATGTCAATTTATTTGATATTATTACAAATATTGTCCAAACATAAGTTAATTTTCCTTATTTTATTATTCAATAATTTTACATTAATTTTTTTTTTCCAATTATATTGGGCTATTATAAAATTTTATAACTGCTATCAAAATAGCATTTAATACTTACAATAATAAAATAAATTTATGAATATTCATATTAAAAATTTAAGTTTAATTATAATTATAATAATTTTTATCACTGTTTCCTAAGCGGTGTGAGTATTTAACATGGATGGATTTTTTGGGAGTTTTGAACTGATGATATTCACATCATGGAGAGCCTTAACAAAATACCCCACCACCATCTATTCTACTCACCATGGAACATAATTATGTTCATTTAATAATAGTACCATAATTTATTATATTCATCATAAAATATTCATTCATAATATGTTTTGAAATTAGCTATTGATGTGTTACTGAAAATACATTAACACTCCCCGTGAGTTGTAGAATACACATTGACAGGGTTCTTCTTTTGTTAACACTAGTGACCAATGACCAACAACTCGCAATATCCCTCTCCTCATCCCTCTCACTCTCTCTCTCTCTCAACTAACTCTCTCTTTTCACCCCTTTGGCTCTCTCTCTCTCCCTCTATCACTCTCTCCACCTCTCACTCAATCCCTTTCTCACCTCTTACTCTTGTAATCCAACCCCCTCTCCCTCTCCCTCTTTCACTCTTCCTCTCTCTCTCATATCTTTCTCCTATAATATATCTCTCACACTGCTCCCTTTGTGCTAGCTTCCCTCTCTCCCCCTCTCTATATACTTTTGAATCTCTCTTTATCTATCCACATCTTAGTCTCCCTGTCCCCTTCTCCCTCTAATGCCTACTCTTTCTCTCACTATCCCTCTCTTCCTCTCCATGTGTCTCTCTCCTTTGCTCTCTCTTTCTCTCTTCTGCTAGTCTCTCCCTCTCTCTCTACTCCTCTCTCCAACCCTCTTTCTATATCTATCTCTTTCACTTTCTCAACACTTTCTCTCACTCCCTTCCACTCTCCTTCTATCTATCTCTCTCTCTCTTGCACTCCCTCCCCAACACTCTTTCACACTCCCTCTCTTTATCTCTCTCTACCTCCCTCTCCCATCTCTCAGTCACTTTCTCTCTGTACCTCTATCCATCCTTGTATTCCTTCCCATTCCCTATCTCTCTTTCTTCTGCACATTCACCCTCCTTTTGTCGCTCTCTTTATTTGCCTCTCCCTCTTCCTCTCTCCTACTCTGTCTCCATATCCCCCTCCCTTTATCTCTCACTCTTACCACTTTTTGTTACTCTCCCTCACTCTCTCAATCCCTCCCTCTATGTCCCTTCATATTTATCTCTCCCTCATTTTTCTCTCCCCCTCCATGTTTCTCTTTCCCTCTCACTCCCACCTTTCTCTCCCTATCTCTCTCTACCTCCTATCTTAAAAGAGCACTCCCAGCCCACAACCCACTCTCTCTCTCTCTTCCCTCCTCCCCACAAATCTCTCTCGCACCTTGCTACTCTCTCCCTTTCACTCTCTATTGAATTTTACTTTGGTCCCTCTCCTCTTTATCTCTCTCACACACACATAATATCTCTTGTTTCCTCCTCCTCAACCCTTCTCTCTCCCTGCCCCTATCTTTCTCCCTTTCACACTATCTCCATCTCCCTCTCTCCTTGTCACACTCTCTCATACTCTCTCTCCCTCCAATCCTCACTTTCCCTTTGTCCCTTCATCCATTCCTACATCCCTTCCCACCTTGCCTCTCTAACTCCCCCTTTGTCTTTCCCTCCCTCTCCCACCTTTCTCTCCTTACCTCTCTCTCTCTCTCTCCTATCTTTCCCCGACACTCTCGCCAACCCTCCACTCCCCACCCCCTTGCTCTCCACACTCCTCCCCTAACTCTCTCTCTCCCTCTCCTGCTATACACCATTATCTTTTTCTCCCTCTCATTCACTCCATGAACAACCCTCTACCACCCCAAATTTCTCTCTCTCCCTCTATCCTCCCTTGCCTGCACACTCCCTTCCGCATCTCTTTGTCCCCATTTCCTACTCTCTCTCCCTCTATCCCTTTCTCTCCCTACCCTCTCTTTCTCTCCCTTTCACACTCTATCTCTCTCCCTCTCTCCGTATCGTACTCCCTCCCACTCTCTCTCTCTTTCTCTTCTCTCTCATTCACTCCCCCAACTCTCCACTACCTCTATCTCCCTCTATCCCTCTCCTCAATCACTTTCTCTCCCCCCACGACCTCTCTCTCGACCTCTCTCTCTCTCTCTCTCTCTCTCTCTACCTCTCTCTCATTCTCTGCCCCCTCCCTCCCTTTCTCTCCTATGATATCTTCCCTTCCCCCTGCCACCAACTTCTCTCTCTCTCCCTCCCCCTATCTTTCTCTTCCTCTCTTCCTCTATTCCTTCCCTCTATGGATGTCTCTCCCTCATTCCTTTCCTTACCTCTCCCTCATCTCTTCCCTATATAACCTTTTATTCTCCCACTCTCTATCTCCTCCTTGCTCCCTCCCTCTCTCTCCCTCCGACACTTCCCTCATGAATATCACTCTCGCTCATTAAGTTAAGATAGAAAAAACTTACAAGTAATTCAATTTCAATATAATAAAATTCATAATAGCTTTCTCTTCTCCTTTCTAAAGAGAAAAATAAATATGTTATTTCTAGATATAAATGTATTGAAATTAACAATAACATAAATACATAATAAAAATTAGAAATTTATATAAATATATAATATTAAATATTAATTTTTTTTCAAATAGATAAAACAAAATATAAAAAATTATAAAAAATTCAATTCCTATATAATAAATAAAAATTTCAATCAACATTGAGTTTTAAATCTGATTAACCTCTTAATTGAAACTGATTGCTTGATAAAATTCACGGCCAATTCCCAACAAGCTTTTAAAAATATGTTTGTTGATAGTTAATGTGCGAAACCAGAATTAGAGTGAAGACTAATGAAGGAATTGGTTAATGGTTAAAGAAACACTAATAGAAAATTAAAATGTCAATTAAATTTAAAGTTATTTATATTTATATATTTATATTTATATATATATATATTTATATATTATATATATAATATATTTCTGAAAATCTTAAATATTTTACATATTTGCACGAAAAATCTCGATTTATAATAACTTCACTTTTTCTAAATCCTCGTGGATAATCTATCTCAAATTCAATTTGTTATATATTGAATTACAAATTTGATGTAAATAAGAGAAAATTTGATTGCATAGATTTCCATTATTATTCCATAGGATTTCCATTGTTTTTCCATAGGATGACATGGCTGGTGATCCAAAAGGTGCCCGTCAATCTGAAATAACTAAAAATTTCAAATAATACGAAATCTCCCGAGATTAATAACATGAGATGTGCAAGCAAGGCTATATATGCAGAGAAGTGACTTGCCTTTCAACGACATAGTAGACAATTGGAAGATAAGATAGAAGGCGTGTAGGTTTAGCTACATAATATTTAAAATATTTTATAATTTTTAAATTGTATGGTCATTTCTATCATTCTTATATTTGCTAGTAATTTTAAACAAAAATAAATTCCATGTTTTTAAAATTTAATCTATCTATTTTTAACATGTCTAATAATTTAATTAAAATGAGTGAATCTTGTCAAAATTAAGTTTATTTTTCTCATTTAAAATTAATCTTAATAGATATTTTTGAATAAATAATTGAATTGAAATTATATAATATATTGTTAATTTAATACTTTTTAGGTTTAAAATTAATTTTTAAATAGTGAAATAAATTGCTATTAAAAAAACACTTAATAGTTTAAAAATAAATTCCATGTTTTTAAAATTTAATCTATCTATTTTTAACATGTCTAATAATTTAATTAAAATGAGTGAATCTTGTCAAAATTAAGTTTATTTTTCTCATTTAAAATTAATCTTAATAGATATTTTTGAATAAATAATTGAATTGAAATTATATAATATATTGTTAATTTAATACTTTTTAGGTTTAAAATTAATTTTTAAATAGTGAAATGAATTGCTATTAAAAAAACACTTAATAGATATTTTTGAATAAATAATTGAATTGAAATTATATAGTATATTGCTAATTTAATACTTTTTAGGTTTAAAATTAATTTTTAAATAGTTAAATAAATTGCTATTAATTTTTTAATGCTATATGTTAAACTCATAATAAATATAAATAATTGTATAATTTATTTTAATGTACTTCTAATTTAATATTGTGCTTAAAAATAAAATTTATATAATTAAATAAATTGTTATTATTTTTTGTAATCTTATAGGTTAAACTCATAATAAATATATATTTGGAATGCTTTGAGAATATAATCTTTAAGTTTTATTTTGAATATAAAACATATAATAGATATATATTTGGAATGCTTTGTCAATATAATTTTTTTAAGTTTTATTATCAATATAAAACATACAATGATATAATTGTTTGTTGTCCAGTTTCTTCATATAATATAGTTGTTTGGTCTCGAGTTTCTTGATATCTATCATCTATATAATATATATAAAATAAAACTTACTCACTTTTATTAAAACTCATTTCTATTAGAACTATGAAATCAGACAAAGCTAAAAAATTAATCAGCAAAAATTTAAAAAATCTAGAATAACCATACTTTTATTAACTAAAAGAAGAGATGTTATTTTATAAAATAATAATTATAATATTTCTAGGTTTTTTTTTAAATTGACATGCAAAAGATATATATGTTATGAAAATGATTTACATTTTCTTAATTTAAATAAAATAGTTTTCTTTTTTTTATTGAATTTCTTTTAATTCAATTCAATTCGAATTATTTTTTCATTCAATATATTTTATAATATATTTTAAAAATTTTATACTTATTTTAAAAGGAAGAAATATTATTACATTGGGTAGTATTTTTGAACTAGAACCAATTCTCTATCTTCCAAACTTAATCTACCAACATTTAACATATCTAATAATTTAATGAAGGTTAATGAATCTTCTAAGAACAAATAGTTTATGAGAGATTTTTTGGCGAAAAATCTCTTGTAAACTTGATATGGATCACAGAAGGCTCAACTCTACAAACAAATATATCATTATATTTGATATTATTACAAATTAACATATCTAATAATTTCATGAAAGTTAATCAATCCTATGCCAACAAATATCTCATTATATTTCATATTATTACAAAATTTGTCCAAGGAAAGTTAAATTTCCTTCTTCATTTATTAATTTGTTTTATATTAATTATTTACATTTTTTAACTTAAATAAAATACATTTTTTTTTAATTTCATAAATTTTATAATATATTTTATTTTTTTTACTTATTTTAAATAATTAAATTCATAAAAAATAGTATCACTTCTACAATTCTTTCTTATATTTGCTAGTATATTTAAAGAAAAAATAATTCCCTATTTTTCTGAATCTTCAAAACATAATCTACCACCCTTTAGCATGTCTAATATTTTAATCAAAGTTAATGAATCCTATGAAAAGTAATATGCCAATTTATTTCAGATTATTACAAATATTGCCCAAACAGAATTTAATTTTCCTTATTTTATTATTCAATATTTTTATATTAATTTATTTTCCAATTATATTGGGCTATTATAAAATTTTAAACTACTATCAATGCATTTAATACCTACCAATGATAAAATAAATTATGAATATTCATATTACAAAAATTTAAGTTTAATTATAATTATAATCATTTTAATATTGTTTCCTAAGAAGTGTGAGTATTTAACATGGATGGATTTTCTCGAAGTTTTGAACTGATGATATTCACATCATGGAGAGCCTTAACAAAATGCCCCACCGCCATCTATTCTACTCCCCATGGAACATAATTATATTCATTTAATAGTAGTACCATAATTTATTATATTTGTGAGAAAATATTCATTCATAATATGTTTTGAAATTAGATATTGATGTGTTATTGAAAATACACTAACACTCCCCCCAAGTTGTAGAATACACATTGATAGGGTTCTTCTTTTGTTAACACTAGTGACCA
>APFE030200185.1:10824-60271 GCA_000404065.3 Pinus taeda
AACCTTTCAAAGACTTCAAATTTCTTCTTAAGGAAATATATCCATGTATTCCTTGAGAAGTCATCTATAAATGATACATGGTACACAGAATTACCCAGTGATGGAACCTTCACAGGTCCAAACACATCACTGTGCACAAGCTCTAATATATGTTTCGCCCACTTACCACCAGAGGGGAAAGTCACCCGATTCTACTTCCCATATACACAATTTTCACAGAAATCAAAATCCAGAGAGCTATTACTCATACCTTCTACCATACCTTTAACATGAAGTATCTGAAAGCCCTTCTCTCCAATATGTCCAAGCCTTTGATGCCACAACATGGTCTTCTCTTAAGAGACCACTAGATTTTCTACTCCATTTTCAGGAACCATAGAACTATTGCACCCATCAACAACAGTGCTACCTTGCAGCTTGTACAGAGTTCCAATCCGAACTCCCCTCATCAATACTAGTGCTCCCCGAACTATCTTGCAGGTATCTTTCTTGAACACTGTCTTTACACCTGCATCATCCAATTGCTTATAGAAATCAGATTTCTGGCCAATGCAGGAATATGCAGAACATCCAAAAGTGTTCTAACCCTTCCACCTTGCAACTTCAAATTTACTTTTCTGTAGCCAATGATTATAGCCTTCCTATCATCTCCTAAGAAGACATCACCACCATCGTATTTCTCATACTCGCAGAACCACTCTCTATGGGGAGTGAGGTGAAAGGATGCACATGACTCAATCAACCATGCCTCATGATCTACATGTGTACTTGAAGAAGCCAAGTACACATCCCCACCTTCATCTGAGGTGGTTTTCACCTCTGCAGAAGGAGCATCATCAGATCCCTTTCCTTTATCAGGAGCTTTAGATTTACAGTCCCTTTTGAAGTGCCCTTCCTTTCCACATTTCTAGCACACCACCTTTACAGGTTTTTCCTGGAGATTTAGATCTCCCTCTAGATTTAGATCTCCCACTCGATGACTTATTTTTATTTCTATTCTGGGACCATCCTCGTACAGACAAGGCATCACCATTCTGCCTCTCAATATTTTTCCGTCTCATCTCCTCCATCAGCAAGGCTAAGACTATTTCATCAAACTACAAAGTAGTTGCATTGCTACCTATTGCAATAACCAGACTATCCCACGAATCTGGTAGAGAATACAACAAACTGATGCACTTATCTTCATCTGAAATTTTAATATCAACAGATGATAACTGACTTACCACAGTATTAAACACATTCAAATGGTCTGTCACTGAGTCTCCATCTTTCATCCTCAGGTTATGCAGCTTTTTCTATAGGAACAGTTTATTCACCAGAGACTTAGATTGGTACAAAGTCCCTAACTTGTCCCACAAAGCCTTCGCTGTAGCTTCCCCTGATACATTCAGCAATATTGAATCTGAGACACATAATCATATTGTGCTCTTTGCCTTCCGATCCAATTTCTCCCATTCTTCATCAGTCACTCTCGTTGGTTTAGTACCCGGATCTATCGTGATCCACTGAACTTTATCCACCAACAGATGCTCCATCTTGAGTTTCCACAACTTAAAACTCTAACCATTAAAGTTCTCAATCTCTAGCTTTTCGCTACTCGCCATCTTCTTTCAACACTAGAATTGATCTCACAGATCTACCACTGAACAGGGTCTACAACAAGCCCGAGCGAAACCCCTTAGCAACAAAGGTGTCCCCTTGAAGCCAAAACAACTCTGATACCAAATGGAGGTTTTAACCCCGTATAGAAATTACCTGCATACTAATTCTAAATCACAGAAAAATAAACAATGCGAGAGCATAACACATAAAACACATATACATAGAGATTTTCCCCTGGATCCCAAAATCGGGACTACCAGCTTGATTTTTCATTATTTTCCTTTCAATCTTACAATACATATTTATACATGCCGAAGCATCCAATACCATGGACCGAAAACCATCACGTCCAAACCATGGACCAAAAAACCATAGGTAGGTTCGCCCAACCTAATATAGGGTCCAATTTTTTTTTTTCCTAGGGCGTTGTCCCGAACCCCGTAGAGGGGGGCTACTCGCCCCCCTTGTGACCCCCCCACTGTGAAATTGACACAACAAAGGGGGGGCTCCACCCCCCCTCTAACCCCCTGGTTCACTACATGGGTTAGTTGTGGAAATAATATAACACAGCCCAACAGAATCCACCAAGTCCTCTCTTGCATGCATTTGTACACACCACAAACTATTAGATCTGCAATCTTAAGAAATGGAGCATTTGTCAACAACTACTTCAGCTACTCAAAACTTGTTGCATATTCCTCTGTCCATTCAAGTTTCTCCCCTTTCCTCTGCAAATATGTAATGGGATATGCAATACGTGAGAATTTCCAGATGAACCTCCTGTAATAATCTGCTAACCCCATGAATGATTTGACTTCATCCACATTCTTAGGATATGCCCACTCCATGATAGACCTTATATTTTCTGGATCTACTGCTATGCCTTCCTTGGAAACAACATGTCCCAAGTAATGCACCTCTGTCTGAAAGGAAATACACTTGCTAATCTTGGCATACAACTAATGCTCTCTTAGCAATCTCAATACTGCCGCTAAATTCTTGACATGCTCTTCCTCGTTCTTAGAATATACCAAGGTGTCATCAATGAGTAAAATAACAAAATTTTCCAAATAAGGACACAATACACTATTCATCAAGGACATAAAAGTATTTGGAGCATTAGTCAAACCAAATGGAACTACAAAAAACTCATAATGCCCATACCTGGTCCTGAAAGCAGTCTTGTAGATCTCCTCTTCCTTGATGCATACTTGACGATATCTTGATCTAAGATAAATCTTTGAGAATTTTGTTGCTCCCTTACTAATCAAACAAGTCATTAATCATCAACAATGGGTACTTGTTCTTGATCTTCACCTTGTTCAGCTTCTTGTAATCAATGCACAATCTGAGAGTATCATCCTTCTTCTTCACGAAGAATATTTGTGCACCCTAAGGAAATACACTTAGCCTAATGTATCCCTTCTCAAGCATTTCCTTCAGCTGCAACTTCAACTCTACTAACTTTTTTGTGCTCATTTGGTAAGGTTCCTTTGATGCTGGTGTTGCCCCTGGTACCAAATCAATAGAAAATTCCACTTCCCTGTGGGGAGGAAACTCTGGAATCTCTGTTGGAAACACATTTCGAAACTATTGTAATATAGGGTACCTCTTGAGGATTTCTACATCCTCAACATCCTTACCCTTATCGCTAGAGATATGGACTACAAAAACCACAAACCCTTTCTTGCAACTACGCTTAGCCTACATAGCGATGACCATCCTAGGCCTCTTCTTTCCTCGCAAAATTATCTTTCCCCATTATTATCTAGGCACTCAATAGAATTGTCATAACAATATACTTTGGTCTTGTGAAGGTACAACCAATCCATACCAAAAATCATACTATATGATCCCAGTGGTAGTACATTCATATGTGCTATTGTAGGCATACCATTTAGCTCAAATGCACAAGCTCTTACCCAATGATGAACTCTCTTCTTAGTACTTGTAGCCAACTACACCAACCAAGACTCTGCATGCACTTATTTTCTCAAACCACACTTATTCATCAGGTTAGGATTAACATAACTATAATTAGATCTAATATCAATAAAAATAGAGACAACTCAACCAGAGAGATTACATTCCATAACAATAATGGATGCTTGATGATATTCCTACTTGTTATCCACAACTACATAAATCCGAGGATGCTATGACCAACATCCCCAGTTTTCTACGCCTCTTGAGCACTATATATCTAAAGCCTACCACCCTGGTACAATGGACAATCCTTCTTGTGATGATACTTTCCACATATTCAACATTGCAACGGTCCCCTACCATCACCTTTGTTCTACCGCTCTCCAAGCCATGACCCATGTCCCTTCTCAACTGCATTGAACTTCTTGTAAGGAACCACATTTTCTTTCTCACCTGCATCCTATGGTATTCCTCGCTTTCAAGTCACGCTTAGGCTCAACTTTATGCTTTGACTGCTCATAACAATGCTTTAGCTTCCCGATGTATTACTTTAATTATTTAGGCTCATCAAACTCAATTTGGTCTCTATATGCTACTGGAAACCCACTGATGAATCTCTGAATCCTAGCATTCTCATCCTTGAGATAAGGAACATACCTCAACAACTCTGAGAACCTGCTAGTATACTCATCATCTATCATAGACCCCATCTACAACTCATAAAAATCCTTAGCCTTGTCATCATAGTACCTCTCAAACAAGTACTCATCCTTGAAGAGTCTCTCAAACTCATCCCAAATCAACTCTTCTTCCTGAATTACCTTGACATTCTTCACATCTTCCCACCAAATATCTTCTTTCCCTTTTAGACTGAAGGTGGCTATCTTGGATTTCATGTTCTTTGAATATATATGCAATCTGAATAATTTATTCATCTCAAGCAACCATGCCTATGTATCTTCTGACTTCTTCATCTCTCCATCAAATGTAGGCAGATTGACTTTCTTGAACTCCTCAGGTAAGTATTCACCCCTCCTATAAGGATGATGACAATGATGACAGTGATGATGTATCTTGGATGCAGAACTAGAATGATACCCATACATACAAGTCCTCCTGTCAAGTGTATCCAGTGATCTGGCACCTCTAATTGTATCCCCTCTACCCAACCTGTATTCGGACCGAGACCTGCTACCATAGGATCCATTTTGTCCTTGTCTTTGAAATTGTGACAAGCTTTGAAGTATCGTTGCATTGACCTCTACCTACTTCTCTTGAGCCCTTGCAAGTCTTTCTTGAGCCTCAACCAACTTGTCATTGTCCATTTTATAACTTCTAATCTCTGCCCTCAAACTCCTTAATGTATCTACTATACCAAGAGAATGCTCTCCTCCTTGTTGCTCAACTGATTTGTAGGGAGAGTCACAGGAATTGTAGTCTACCATTTTTCTCGTCATCTTTGATTCTCTTCTTCCTACAAGTATGCCATGTCAGATAAACCAAATAGATACCAAAATCAAAACCATACCTTATCTAATATACACGATCAATTCACATTAGTGTGATACATATATAATCATAATCACATAAATATAATAACATCATGCATGACCATACCAACTGTACACCATGACCCCATTCATGACAACCATAGCCATGACAACATTAGAATTTACCCAAAGAGAGCGTGGTTCTCTCTGATACCACCCTGTAACAACCTATTCCCACATTTACCCGCTTTTAGTGGCTTACCTAGGGTAAACATGAGCCGAGGGTCACTATGATAAGACTCAACCTCCTATGTGGCCTTAATGAAAAGGATTTGACAACTTAAGACCTTACTGACTTCCCTTAGGTGGGACAAGACCTCCAAGAGAAACCCAACCCCTCCATGGGTCCAACCCTTGAGATAACTCTCGTTTTCACTGACCTAGAGCCCTAGGCACTCCCTTGCTAAGGAATGAAAGGGACTGTAGCCCTCTAGTCGCACTTATAAGCCTACCTCCATGCAACTATGGGCTTTTCCAGTCAGTTTTATGCTAGCGATCCCGAATTCTGAGCCACCTTTTTAGGGCTAGGACTAAGGCCTCTGCCTAGAAATCAATGAAATTTCCAAAAATGATATATGACATAGAAATAAATACTATAAAAAAAATTGAACTAGGACTTGACCTAACTCCTTTCAACCCGGATTGACATTCTGTGAAACACATGGTAAACATGCAACCTAAAGGTCATGAATTCATATTTGAACATAAGGATCTCAAAACTTATCTGAAGTTAAAAGAGAAGGGCCAAGTCCTTCTCACAATAGCTGTCATAACACCAATTAGGTCATGTATTCATTAACCAGACACTCATTGAATGAAATGTGTTAAGATCCATACTTAGATCTATCAATTGACCATGCTTATAACCAACATATAACTAGATAAATAACAATGGGAGAAACAACCATTAAAGCCACATAATAACAAGTACATTTTCTCATCAAAAGCAAGAGGAACTTAGCTCTTATTAACCATATGAAAAATCCAACCAAGTCAGGGACTTCCACGTACCTCCCGACCATAAATTGGGCTGAACCAAACCTTTCTTTCAACCAATCACCCCCGTGCCATATTCCAAATATGAATGTGGGATCTCATGGGATAAGCCAATCCATAAATAACCAAGGGAATCTAGAGGTTAAACCATCTCCACCCTCACCATACCGTGATCTCACCTAAACTAGTTCCAAGATCACAAAACCAAACCGAGCTTGGATGCCTCAGAATTCCTTCACCTTCCCTTGAGGAATTTTCCTGTCTCAACCCACATGTTGAAGGCTTCCTAGAGAAAACCATCTCCACCCCCAAACCTTGGCATTTTCCTAAGACCACCTCACCCAGATCTAAAACCTTCCGGTAATCCAAATTTCAACCAAGAAAGAATCCCATCACACTATGGCTATCCATAAATGGAAAGGCAAGGCTAAAAATCACTATCAAAATCTAGAAAAATTCATGCCACCATTAGCAATGAAACCAAATACAGATATGCATATGCCATGCATGCCAAAACTAGCTAGGAAATCATACATGAAATATGTTACCTACAAGTATTCTCGCTAAAGCTGCCTGATCCCACCATTTCTTCATTAATTCCTTTATTTCTTTGACTTCCTTATACTTCCTTTACTTTCCTTGCTTTCCTTCTCCTCTTGGTGCTCTTATCATCTCCGAGACTAACTCCAAAACTAAACTGACAAAAAGCTACCAACTGATGCTCTTATGTCTCTTTATTCTTGATGCCTCTAATTTCTTCATTTTTCCTCTATTTTTCTTCAATTTCCTCCTCACTTGCAACCTGTGATCTTTCACCTCCCTTTTCTCCTCATTTCCTTTATTTTCATAAAAAAATATGCTAATTGAATGCCTATTTTCCTTTTCAAAGCCTTTGCCAATTTCCCCTTAGCCATAAACACAACAAGTGATGCCCACCAAGATATTTTTTCCAACATTCAGCTTGGAATAAGTGTCCCATGAACTTGGCTTTATTTTTCCTTTATTAACTTTGTTATATGAAATTTTAACTTGGGTATGTTACAAATATGTAATCAAATTAAGGGTATTGTTTAATATACCACAAATGCACGTGCTATGTGAGAAGTTCATTGAGTGAAGCCACCATGGATTCTTCCCTTTTCAAATAAGTTTCTTGAGATAGTATATGCACTATGTAACACTAAAGGAAACCTTGTGAAATTGTGATTTATCACGTAGAAAGACGTAGATGTTTGTCATTACACAAAATCCGTAAGCTTGGTAGACTTCCAAAACCTTACTATTGCCTTGAGTGGGAATTTAGTGCCATGTTACCATGGTGGAAATTATTCCACGTGATATATTCCTAGAGGTATGGTGGTTAGTCCAACGAAAGAAACTTCACCATGATGTGACATGCTACAATGAAAATATTGAAGTGCAAGGGAAGTTCTTAAAAGTTTATTGTGTTATATAGAAAGAAATGTTTGGAGTCATGTACCATTTATTGGGCAACAATATTTTAGGTTTGACAGATTGCCTCTCAATGTAAGAAATTTCAATGTCTCATATGTATAAAATCTTTGACGCAATATCATATGTTGCAATTTTTTTTTTTTTATGAGTTATGTGGCTTTCATGACCTAAGGCATTCAAAATGTTGGAAATGTTTAACAATTTTGATGTGTCTCATGGAAATAAACGTTGTGGAAATGCAATTTGCACCACAAATGAATGTTTAGGCAATGTGATATGTCACAACTAGATACAATGTACATTCGATATATTGAAAACGAGTTCTTTTAGAAATTTTTGATAAATAAAAACACTTTATGCTAAATATTAGAAGACAAAAAGGGAAAATCTTATAGTGCAATAGTGAATCCTTAACAATTGTGAAACTTCCTAAACTATCAATTGCACCACATGTTGCAAAGGAAACGCCGTAAGATGGTAGCATAGGGAAGAGTAGCATTGATGAAATATGTGATATGTTATGTGATTAATTGAATATTTAAATTATAAATACGAATTATTTTATTTAAAAAAAAAATTTAGGTATGGGGATTTTTTTGGATAAATAAATTGGTTTTTTATGGACTTAGGTCAATATAGATAGTATACACAATATATTCACTTAAGGACATACCAAACTTACTATATTTTAGAGCTTAAACATGTGAATTTAGCAGAGTTGAACTTGGGATCACAATGATGTCACCTAACCACCTAAGTTAGATTCAATTGAAAGCTTTTTAGAGACTTCAGCCATAAGTCTCTTTTCGAAAGGTATTTCACTTAGAAAATTCAATATGCTAAACAATGAATAGAAATCAAACACTTGGCTTCATAGCAGCTCAGATAACCTCCATTTCTACAGGATTGTCCAACAAACTTCTGCCAATGCAATAAATTTCCTATTTGCTAAGTGAACCATTGTTTAAATATCAAATCCTAGCGTGAAAAAGGAAAAACATCCAAATTTGATATAGAATGTAAGAGATTATTTAAATAATCTATTAAATTAAAGGTTCAAAATATTACATATATGCCTCCATGGGCTATTAGTAGCTACAAAACATGAGATTATCGCCTTCTCAAAACATTAAAATTTATTCAAAGGTGTTAGTCTATCTTACTCTTGGCTTGGATAGTCTGTTAAAGTAAAGGTTCAAAATATTAAATATATGCCTCCATGTGCTACTAGTAGTTACAAAACATGAGATTATCACCTTCTAAAAACCTTAAAATATATTTAAAGTTGCTAGTCAATCTTAGTCTTAGATTGGATACAATAGACAAGGAATCTTCTCAGTGTAAATTTCTATCTCCTTTTCACTGTGAGAACTTTCCATTCTTCTCCATGAGACCTCTCTATTTCCTCCTTTCTCTGTGAGTATGAACGATAATCCCCATGCTCCTTACTTTTCCTCCCAACATCAATTATCTAAAACTACGAAACAATGATGGGATCCACCTGTTGGCCACCACATGGCCTAACAACACTTTTCATCGATTCTTGTATACTCGGAAAATCATAAGTTTTCCATCACATGTCACTTAATTTGTTGCTTTGTGGGCTTATCAAATTCCTTATACACAATTTCACATTTTACTTTTGTAAGACCTTAGACCATTGATTTGGTCTGGGGGATCCCACAATCAACACTTATGTCATGCCTTCTTCTAACTCCTTATGATCTCACTCTTGCTTATCCATTCCACTCTCCTAACCACCATAGACATGAAAATCCTTCATATTGTAAAGGGTGACCTAGTTGCAAGATATGTTCCTACATCAAAAGTTGAGATTTTGGTAAGTTTGTTATGCCAAACATAAGAAGTAAAATCCTCCCTCACTCAACAAATGTAGTTTAAATGCATATAAAGACATCATAGACATATGCAACAGATGAATCAACCTTCAATTCACTCTGTGTGTGGCCCTGAGAGTAATGGTTGTGCATATGAAAAAGTGATGGACAAAGGATTGTTGACCTAACTTGTTTGATTTACAGGGGTAGATCCAATATGTGTGTGTGTGTGTGTGTGTATCTATACACACACACACACACACACACATTGGATCTACCCCTGTAAAGAAAACAAGTTAGCTCGACAAACCTCTATCCATCACTCTATCATATGCACAACCTTTGACTATTATTTGCACTCTTTCAATGCACTCCACACACAACACAACATAACCAAATCATTGTATGAATGCATGATACTTGGAATGCCATGAGCTATGCGCTCTCTACACATAAGTTCTGTCATTTGAAGCAAACTATACCTTTTTCTCTATACCTCTATCTAAACATTAATGATGATCAACGATTATCAATTCATTTTGAAATTGGTGGAGAAAATTATAATGTTATCCACATATTCTATTCTTATTAATTTTCAAGATTTCTCCAAACAAATTGTTGATGAATTGAGTACATGAGAATCTGATTTGGACTAAAATTTTGATGTGTCGAACATTGGAATGCACTAACATAAGCTTGTATTCCTAATCACTTTCTTAACTCCGACTTTGCAAATACAAATGTATCCATAAGCTTTGTTGAGGTTGATAGAAACATCTATGTGATTTATCTACTATTTCTTGGGTTGGTTGGATAAAAGACTCATATTTCCACCCACACAATTGAAACCTATGGGTATTGTGCACCAGAGTTTCCTTGAGTGCTCAGTTAACATTAAAATATAACGTTTATAGTTTTAGAGTTTTGTACTGAATGGAACAATGACCTCTAAATTTTGTAGTGTAAACGTCTTGAGAATATATTTAAATGACTAATTTGTAAATAGTTCTCACTAAAAAGTATCTTCATGAAGGAAGACACAAAAAGACTAGTTACAATAGTGGAATAAATGGCACAAACCATCAATATGGATGCTTGCAAAAATCAAGCAATTGAGAATTATTTCTTATTTAAAAACCAACAAAATAGAGGTAAGTTGTAATAAATTATCATAATAACTTGTGATGGAAAGGAGATTAGTCTCAGTATAGTGAAGTGAGTAACATATTGAGGTTTTAAGTTGAAACTGACATGATAATAATATCAAAATTATTTCAAGGCACTAAATAAACATAGAAGCACTTCAAAATAGCGTTATTGATACTCAGAAAGATATAATCAACTTCACACCAAATTTAGTAAGTATTAAGTGAGCAAGATTAACGTTATTTTAAATAATATGGAAATATACTAGGAAAGAAATTTAATGGCCGCAAATATAGAAAAATAATCTATTTAGAATATTAATTATTACTATTAATAATTAAAATGATAAATAAAAATAAAAATAAAAATATAGTTATTAGCCGACCTTCAATCAAAATAATATTTCTTTAACTATTTATCCTTTCACAAAGCTCTTCTTTTATCATCATTCAGATTGGTCTTAATGATGGATCCCTGTTGGGATTTGAAACGTTGATAGAATGATGGTTTCTACTATGGATACTCCAAGACTTAGCTCAAAAGAAATGAACTACAAATGCCTAAAATCTAGAATCTAGATAGGTCTTGAATTTCCTATACTCATGGACACAATGGGCTCAAGATTTCTCTTACATATTCATAATATAATTCACGTAATCATTCGCTAATTGTTTTATTTTATAATCACCTCACGATTGGAAATGTTAAGTCTAATCGAAATAAAGATGATAAGAGAAATTTGATTGATTGAGATGATGGTTAGTAGTAACTCTGATATCTAAATATTTAATATTAGTTGGTACCATAAGATGAACAAGAATAGATGCAAGCTAGATTCCATGAGAAATCTGGCATAACTATAGAAATAAACACACACACACAAACACATATAAGCCAAATTATACAACTGTAAACTATAAGGGGAAAAATCTTAACCTAGACATTGTTGGTATGATGCTTTTCTTTAAAGTTTTGGAAAATAGCATAAGCTGGAAAAGGAAAACATAGGAAAATATGTATATATGCATGACAAGCTACACACGACAATAAATTTGTATATTAAATACTCTAAGGAATTTTTTGTCCTAATGTGAATTCAAGGATTGATGGTGATGTTGTAGGCTCGAAATGCCTGCCTCAACACTATAAGGGAGACCAGCTAGTCGGGAACTTAATGTAACTCCTTTTCCATTTGGAATGGTGTTTCGAACTAGTTAAACTAGGTCTAGTTACCTTCTCTCTATCTCTATTGACTTGAAGTATCACTTTCAACTACCAATAGAGAAGAGACATCATATCGACTATTCTTGCTGATCAAGCAAGAAAGTGATCCTTAAGCTGATATAGGGCTCAAAAAAGCCACAACTAAAGTTTTCCTCTTTGATAAGAGGACTTGTAGAAATGTAATGATTAATATAAATGCAAACTAATCCTAGAATACAAGAAAAGTAAATAATTCCTAAGCCTATCTCGATTAGAAAGATGTAGATCTAACCCAACAAAGAGAAAAGTAATTAAATAATTGGAATTTAAATGTCTGGATTATAATGCATATTAAGCTAATGAAATAGTTATACTAGCTGATATTATAATTACCAAAACATATTTTTGTTTGCAGATCATTTAATAATGAATAATTGAATATCGAAACCAAGAAATAGTTCTCATAATTCCAATAGTAATTAAATTGTCTTTTGATGATAGTTTTCTAAGTAAATAGTTACTTAGAAATCTGATTTAAATATTTGAGAAAAGAGAAATTAATAATAGATCTATGTGACTATGAATTAGATAGCTAATCCAAAAGAAATTTTTCCTCATATCAAACATGAATGCACAACATGAGAAAATTTTACACAGATCCACCATTACATAGATGAAATTTGCAATTAAATAAAAGTATTCAAATTACAAACCAATGAAACCTGATCTCTTGCTTTGTTTCTTTAAATATGATCTCCTACAATCTCCTCCAAAGCATAAACTCTGTTGCTAAAAGCAAGAGTTGGAATAGTGCAACCTTTGCCTCTCATACACAATTCAGAATGAAAAGAGACAAATCCCAATAATCCCCAGATCTGATATTGGTCCTCTCTATCTACAATATGAAACCCCTATTATGATAGTTCTTTAAGAATTACAAAATTGTAGAAGTGAGGGTCCCTTTCTCCATTCTACAAACTACTATTTATAATTACAAAAATCAATTCCAAATAGGAGCGATGTTGAAGAATAAATCTACTCCAACAATTTTCATTGGCCAAAGTTCTTTTTTTTCTCTTGTTGGAGCAATTTCAATGATTCAAATATTTTCTTTCTCATCTCCTCAATTGTTCTCTTGCCAAAAACCAATCAAAATTAAATTAAAATGCAAATTAAAATAAAAAATACTAAATATGTAAAACAAACATCTCCAATCAAATTTTAAATAAATAAAAGGAAATCTGAGCTTTTCATTGATCCTTGTAAAGATCTTATTGGTCAAAGAGAACATAATCGAATGGATATGCACTCAAAAGAGACTATGAACAAATGAAAATGCAAAACATTAAACTCAAAAATTAATTTTGTTTATAAATTTGGAGTTTTATTTTCTGCTAAATTTTAGACTCATTTAATAACCAAATCTAGTCATGAAACTACTTCAGAATCATTTTCCACAATTTTATCTATCCAACGAGCTATTTTGTGCTTCATTTGGTCAAATAGAACTCAACATATGAGCTTCCAAAGTTGAAGTGTTGACTTTGCAAGAATTCTGGAAAAATCACTGCCTAGGCCAAAAATAGGAAATTTTCATTAAAATTTAATCATAAATTAACAATTATTACTTAATTAATATTAATTTAATTTTAATTACAAAATTAAATTAAATTAATTACAAACTAATTATATAAATTTAAATCCCGGATCCGGGTGATCCTCCTGCCATAAATGGCATTCATGCAACTTAACCATCCCTCGTACTGCCACCTGCTCCGCAGTGTGGAGCCCCAGGTCTCGTCTGGTGGAGGGAGGAATGTTTTTATGGCCGCAGGCCGGTGCCATTAATAAAGGCCGAAGCCTGAAGTCGTCTGCTGTTGGTTATTTACATGGAGTCCCCCGGTGATATTTCCACTTCGTCGGTTCAGGAGTATGGTGTTCAGTTTGTTCTGAGGACATAATGCGAAGGTGAGAAGGAGTCCAGTTTCAGAGGTGAAATCCAAGCATGTTCAGGCTTGAATTTGCAACACCTCCATTCTACTTGCGTGCTGCACATCGGAAATCCTTCGATGGCCTGGGGTAAGTGGTTTATTCACTGTAACATCAGTTACATTCGCTCAGTCTCTCGGTTTTGTGCTTCCTCCGTTTATTCTCTCTAGCCTACGGTTCATCTGAGGCATTATTATGGGTTTAGTATTTGCTCTGTTGGGTTTTCGGTGACTGTCAGCATAATGAAGCGACCAGGGAAACATACCCGCTCGGGTGAACGACCTGGCAGTAGCAAGCGTCCCTCCACTCGCCCTCAGCCCAACCCGCTGCTTACAACTATTAACCTCTCTTCCTCCCCTGAGGATCCTTCTCCCAGCAATCCTTCTCACCATCTGATTCCTAACAGTGCCTTTCAGTCCACATTTTAAATTCCAAAGTAACCTAAATCACCCTCTGATTTCAGCCCAAATTACCATCCTCATGTTTGAAGAAGTTAACCAGGTCGCCCCTCTCTCATGCATTAACCCCAATTCCTCTCACAGTAGTGAGCGCTCCTCCGCCAAGAACGCCATGGATGTTAAAAGGGAGACTGAACCGGTTATCCAAGTCGATTCGCCACCCTTAATCCCTCCCCTGGTTGACTGTGATAATTTTGCAATTGAAATCGATGCTGGAACCACCGACAAGATGTAGGAGGGAAACGTGTTGGGTGACAAAGAACTACTCAGTCAGGACGACACGTGTCTGAAGACCGAGGAGACACAGGGGGACGAGGGAAAAAATGAATAATTGGCACTTTGGTTCGTTCTTTTTGGCTCTCTAGTGGATGCTCTGGAAGCACTGCCCAGTTTTGGGTCTCTCCTCGCCGCGGCGTATGTTCGGTTCATGGACCCGGGTTCTCAGCTCTGTTTCTGTGCTTATCTATTTGTTCTATCTCTCTTGGTATGCTTGTAAAGCCAACAGAAATGGCTGTATGTTTTTGAATCTCCCCGGTTTCTACAGTAATGGGGCAGTTTTGTAATCTAAAAGGCTTGTGGGCTCCTGCTCTTGCAGCCGCCACCTTATGTAAAAATATTTTGTTTTCCAGTTAATAGAAATAGATGTTACAAAGAAATTTTTTTTATATAAATTTAAAATAAAAAATTAATTAAAAATTTAAATGTATTAAAACTTAGTTAAAATTATAATAAAATTATTATAAAAATTATAATTAAACATAATTAAATAAATTACATTGTATATTATAAAATAAAAAAATTCATATTAAAAACAATGAACAAGTGGCTCTGATTCATTCGAATGGATCATAAAAACATTTGTAGCAGGAGGCTTTACGAATCATTTAAAAATGGAGGACTAACATAGGCATTCGAATGGATCATAAAAATATTTGAAGCAGGAGGCTTTACGAATCATTTAAAAATGGAGGACTAACATAGGTGAGGGACAAACCAAATGCGCAAAGGAAATATTAGATATTAGAAGTTACAATTATCACAAGCTTTTAAAATGAACCAAATAAAAAAGCCTATGTCTGATATTCGATATCAAAACTTTTAAATATCAGACTTTTTTTTTAATATCGAGATTTTTCAAATCTCAGGATTTTTATTGGGTTTTTTTTTGTATCAAACGTTTTGGTCTGGACTTTTATCAATATTTTTTCATCGCGATTTTTATCGGGACTTTTGTAAATGAGTAAGAGAGGATGTGAAGTGAAGTGGGGCCCACTTGGAGTGGAACTCATCCATTATTAGCTACAACCACTTTGGTAATTAAAAATCCTACAAAATGAACTGCAACCACTTTGCAATTATGAGATTTCAGGCTTCATAATTTCTTTTAAAATTGAGACTTGGAACAAATTACGGAGATCCCGAAACACATAATTTCAATTGTTTTACAATTTGGCTAGGAGATTTTGTAGGACCGTTAGTGAAAAGTAAAATAATTAGTACAAATTAACTAGGAATTAATATTTATATTGAATTAATAATTTATTTACAAAAATTAAAATAATATACATTTTGTTCATTTTTTAACCTAGTTGCGGTAAAAATTATCGAAATTTAGAGAAGCACCATTTGCAAACCATGTAACCAAATGAGATGAAACAAGCATTGATGGAAAGGTAGTGAAAATTCGAGCTCAATAAAATAATCAAAATAGAAATCTGACGAAAATGAAAAATTGGCAATATTCTAGGACACTTAACTAAATGAAAATATTAAAAAAATAGTTTAGCCAAAAAATTATGGAAAGGGTCCCCATTATTTGAAATAAATAAGTAAAAAATGGGAGGGGGGAACGGGTTAAGTTTTCACTACAACATTGACGACACAGGGGAAGAACCAATTATCTATGGTTAAAGATAATGAATTTCAATTTACCTAAAGGTTAATAATAATGGAGTCCATTGAATTGTCAAACAATAAAACATTTCCATGGGTCTCACATAAATAGATTAAGCAATATGATTTTGAAAAAATAAGTACTCAAAGTAGACTTGAGTAAAAATCATGAATCCAAAATTTGGGAAAAAATTATTTTAAAATTATCTGATATGAAAAATAGAAGAAAGTACATATAAGAGTTTTTTGATAAAGCATATCCATTGTTATGAATAGTCTTTGACATCACTTCGTTGCTAGTGAGCCTGAACAATACCCCGATGAAGTTGTCTTTTATGCCATACAAGCATGGCTTCGTTGCCAACGAGTGTCCATAGCCTCGATGAGTTTACTTGTATTTCCCATGCTTCCTCTTTTATCACCCTTTTGATAAACACATTTGCGAGCTTTTAGTTTATAATGTAATTGAGTGAATGAGGTGGGATGGTAATAGAGATTTATGTTAATGGATATAATATGTTCATAATGTTGACTCCAAATTCTTTTCCTGGGGCTATTATTCAGAGGATTTTATAAAGTTAGGGGGGAGGTGGCGGGGGGGGGGCTGGAGGGATCCATTGTGTTGAATTCAGATAAGTTCTTTCCTTAAAAAGGTGAACCATATCACTTAGAAAAGATGTGTGTTCCTCCATGAAAAATATTTTAAAGTAAGAGAGATTTATAATTCCATAAAGATATACCATTAATGATAAATGAAATTCATTGAAATAGATAGAGTAAAGATTTCCTATTTATGTCATCCAATTTTGGGAGAGGAAAAAGCCTTCCACATAAATCATGGAAGAGTCACCAAAATCAAGCCAAAAGGCAAAGCAAAAGGAAAAAAATTCCAAATTTAAGTAAAAGAGGAAATAAAACTTCAAAAATGTCAAACGAAGAAAGTAAAAGCTGAAAGAAAAAATCCAAATTTAAAGAACCAAATCCAACAAGATTAACTGCAAAATGTGTCTTGGGCTTAAAATGAAAAGGGATAAGATTGTGATTCATGAAGGGGTGAGCAGAGATAGAGAAAGGGTCGAATAACTAGGGTTTTCAGGCATCTGTAGGTGTTGAACTCCATGGAAGGGTGCAAAGGAGGGAGCTCCACTCCCTCCTTCAAGCAGGCAGTGGCTAGCCGAGGTAAGAAACCAATAGAGAGTGTCAAAGGTCCTTCAGGTGAAGGGATAACGAACACAGAAGAGGAGCAAGACTTAAACAAGTCAAGGGAGAATAAAAGAAATAAAGAAAATGAGGAAGAAGACAAGGAACAGAGAGCGAAAAACAAAGCACAAAAGGGGCCATGTAAACCCAAAGTTGAGGTCACACCCAGAGTAGTTTTAAATGATCCTGCTCTGCAGGCACACAGGGACCACATGCAGACATATGCTATCATTTGTAAATTAATGGGATTATGGCCCACTGAAAAAGGCTTTACATACATGGATTAAATACCACTGGAAACCAAAATGAAGCATTGACCTACATCTTGGGTCAAAGGGTTTCTTCACTGTGGTCTTTACAAATATTGAGGATAAAGACAGGGTGTTTGAAGGAGGGCCCTACTTCTATGCAGTAGCAGGCCTCTACATGCGACTGTGGATGATGAATTTTGTCCCGAAGTGAGAAACTTTCACTTCGGTCCCGGTCTGGGTAAGACTCTACTCCCTACCTCTTGATTAGCAAACAGAATCGTTATCTGCCATAGGAAAAAAATTAGGGCGTTTTGTCAAAGCTTCTGAGGCTACCAGAAGGGGAAAGTACACTTCCTTTGCACGAACATGTGTGGCGATGGATCTCTCTAGAGCTCTACCAGATGAGGTCATCTTGGAAGTATTTGATGAAGAATGGGTGCAGATAGTAGATTATGAACATATTCCTTTCAGATGTCGGAGGTGCCATGAGCATGGGCACCTATTTAGAGACTACCCTCTCAGTAAAATGGAGAATAGATGTAAAGCAACCACAATGAAATATACTGAAGGCTTTCACAAAGTGGGACATAGAGGAAAAGGGGGCAAGAGGGCACCAAAGCAACATCAAACAAAAGGGCAATAGGTTAGTATGAATAGGTTCCATGTACTTGAAGAAGAAGAAGAGATAGCAAAAGTAGATCAGGTAATGGAAGGAAGCCTAGTGGAGAAGGAGAAAGAAGAAGATAGTGTACAAACACAGGATATTAACAAACAGAAAGAGACTATGTTGAGTGATGCAAAGCTGGAGATGGACCAAGAAGTGACCCAAAGTGAGATGGAAATGGAGGATCATGAACTACAAGAGATTCTTGATAGAGAACACCTAGATCTGGAAGGGTTCTTGAAACAGGGGACCATGGGTGGGGTAGACTCATTACCTCAAGAAGAGTTCAATAGAGTAAAACAATTGTTCCTATGGAAAACTCAGGTTAAAGGGCTGGAAAGGAAAAGGAAAATTGAAAGGCAGGGCAATGAAGGTGTGAAAACTATGAAAACCACACTTGGACTAGCACCTAGAAACCCAGGAAGGAAAAGAGGCATGAAAAAGCAGAATGAGTTATTTATAGAATGTGGAAAGCTAATGATAGATTCAGGTAAGATGAAATATCTAACCAACTACTCCTTTACGAATATTTAATAATGAAGTTCACATCTTGAAATATCAGAGGTCTAGGTAGTAAAAGAAAACAAAGAATACTTAGTAATAGAATGAAACAAGAAGGTCCAGATATGATCTTTATCCAGGAAACTAAATGTTCCATTCAAAAAATAAAAGAAATTCACAACAAATTGCTCAATAGATTTGAGTTTCTAGAAGTCAAAGAAGATAACATAACAGGGGGCATACTTACTCTTTGGAACCCCCAAAAGATTGGCATAATAGATGCTGAGGCATCTAGAAATTATTTATCAGTGGTTATTTAGCCTGTGGGAGATAGGGAGACCTATCTGGTCATGAATGTTTATGGCCCTCAAAGAATGGATGATAAACTCAGGTTTCTATATTCTATTATGGAGCTTAGAGACAGACATGTAGGCATACCATGGATCATGGGTGGGGACTTCAACATGATCAAATCACTTTCAGAGAAAATAGGGGGAACCAGAACTTTAAGTAGAGACTCTTCAACATTTCAAAATTTTATAGATAATATGAAGCTTGTTGATACTGACATGAGTAATGGTCTCTTTACTTGGAACAATAAAAGAGGAGGAGAGTCTCAAGTAGCCTCAAAGTTAGATAGATTCATAATCTCAAAGGACCTTATGCTCACCAACAAGGAAATGATAGCGAGAATTCTCCACTTTGGAGGCTCGAACCATTGGCCGGTTCAACTTGAGGTTCAGGGAATTGGTACCCCCAAGAACATACCTTTTAGATTTGAGAATATCTGGCTCACCCACCTATATTTCATCAACAACATTACAAAATGGTGGACAAAAGATCTACATATTCAGGGTACAAGAATGTTCCAGCTACACAAAAGACTAAAGCACATCAAGCTCAGACTTAAAGATTGGAACAAGAATGAATTTGGCAATATTTTTGCAGCGAAAAAAGCTGTTGAAGATAAAATACGGGAACTCAATCAAACCCTTATCACGGATGGCTTTGATAAAGTTAGAAATGATCAAGTCACCAAAAACCATCAAGACTAGGAGAATTTATGTAAACAAGAGGAAATCTTTTGGAGACAAAAAACTAGAGTTCAATGGCTAAAAGAAGGGGAGCGTAACACTATATTTTTCCACAGATCAACCATAGCGAACAGATCTCATAATAGGATCTCTTCGATCAAGGATGAGGGAGGTCATCTTCTTAATTCCCATGAAGATATAGAAGATGTGTTAGTTCAGCACTTTCATGGGATAGCACAGGAAACCATTTCAGATAGAGAGCATTTTATCATGGATTTAACAAGGCCTATTCCTAGACTAGTTACAAGAGAGGATAATTTCAATCTTGGAGTGAAATCATTTTACTCAAAAAATTTCAATCTTAGTAGGCTAGTGATAGAAGAGGAGGTTAGTGAGGTCATCAAAGAAATGCAGAATGGTAAAGCTCCAGGCCCTGATGGTTTCAATGTGGATTTATTTAAAGCTTGCTGGAATATTGTTAAACAGGATATTCTGAATGTAGTGGAAGATTCTAGGATGATTAAAACTATTTTGAAGGTGCTCAATACTTCCTTCATCTCCCTGATCGCCAAACAGGACAATGATCAGACTCCAGACAGGTTTAGACCCATAGCCTTATGCAATGTGGTATATAAGATAATATCCAAGGTTGTTGCTAATGGACTCAAACCACTTCTTCGTACTCTAGTTTCTGTGGAGCAATCTAGTTATGTGGAGGGCAGACAAATTCTCAATAACATCATTCAAGCGCATGAGGTGGTGCACTCATTGACAAGCAATAGGAAGGTTGGTATGATTATGCAATTGGACCTAGCCAAAGCTTACAACAAGTTGAATTGGACATATATCACGAGGGTCCTTATTGCTTTTTGGTTTGATCATAATTGGGTAAGATGGGTCATGGCCCTGGTAACTTCCAGCTTTTCAATTCTGGTTAATGGTTCTCCATCCAAGACTTTTACTCTTTCAAGAGGCCTCAGGCAGGGTGATCTGCTCTCTCCCTTTCTCTTCATCCTCATGATGGAAGGACTTGGTCGGTCTATCAAGCATGTGAAAGAAGTTGGTAATATCAAGGGCCTCCAACTTTCTGAAACTGGTCAGGCTTTGACCCATCAACAATTTGTTGATGATACTATGCTGCAGGGAATCCCCATGGTCAAAGAAGCACTAGCATACAAACAAATCCTGTTTGACTTTGCCATGGCTATAGGTATGGAAGTTAATCTTTCCAAATCTAAGATTTTTTTTTTTTTAATACCAATATTGCTATTCAGAGAAACATCTCCAAAATTATAGGCTTTCAAAGGGATGTCCTTCCCTCCAAATATTTGGGAGTTCCTTTAACTGATAAACCTTTTCACAAGATCATTTAGGAGTCGGTGATTCATAAGATGCAGGATAAAATCAGTAAATGGACCATTAGATCTTTAAACCTGGCTAGTCGGTTAGTGCTTACAAAATTTATTCTCCAATCAATCCCCGTCTTCATGCTATCAACCCTTCCAGCTCCAAAAGGAGTCTTGCAACATTTTAGAACCATTCAAAGAGACTTTATTTGGGGTAAGGGGGAGGAAAGAAATAAATGGGCCTTGGTAGATTGGGATAAGATTTGCAAACCTAAAAAACATGGGGGTCTTAGATTGGATGATCCAGAAGCACAAAGTAAAGTTTTAGGGGTGAAATTATGGTGGCGTTGGGTAAAAGACCCAAAGGCTCAGTGGGCTAGTATCTAGAAAGAAAAATATGCCAGCACTTGGCAAGATAATGATCACATAAGGATGTTTGGCATCATAAAGGGCTCACACATCTAGAATAAGGCCTGGGGGAATAGAGGATTAGTACAAAAAAACAGCTTCTAGGAAATCAGAGAGGGTGATCTTGCATTGTTTTGGGAGGACAAATGGCAACAAGAACCTATACCGTTAAGAGAGGACCTTCTAGACCTCAAGAAAGAAACAGATACCAAAGGGTTATTTAAGCTAAAAGATTTTCGGGATCAAATCAATAGTGAAGGAAAATGGAGAAACTAGAAGAATATAGATCATAAGGAAGACAACCCCTTCAAAGCCAAAGTAAAGGCACTTTTGACAATGTTGAAACAAAGGAAAATTTTAGTGATAGGGGGGCATGACCAACTTAGATGGGGAAAAAATAATGAAGGAACCTTTAATCTTAAGGAGGAAAAACACATACTCCTTGAGCTGGATTCCAATGTACCGGACAGGGTTTGGCAGAACATATGGAGACATCAAGGATGGATGAAGATTAAACTCTTCATGTGGTTGGTTCATCTTTGACTTGGGATAACATTCGGAAGAGGGGTGTTCTGGGTCCTTCCAGATGCCAGCTCTGTGAAGCCCAAGAGGAAACAATGGAGCACCTTCTCAATAATTGCATTTACACCCCCTGGTTGTGGGATACTTTTGCCACTATTTTCCAGTAGATAGACAGGGACAAAGGAAGCATTATCAACACCCTAAACAATTGGAGACGCAACTTCTCTGATTATGAATTGCTTGTCTTAGCTTGGGATTTAATGCAAAGCTTCATAATATGGACTGTCTGGAAAGAAAGGAACAACAGAATCTTTAAGAATGAAAAAAGTTCCTCCCAACGCATTTTTGAGTAAATCTTAAGACAACTTAAGGAGACGGTAAGTACCATAGTGTGAACTTCCCCTAAGAATCCACCTTCAGAAGCTGAAACACAGATACTTCTCTAGTTGGGTATGCAGGGGCTTATTCCATAGGGCCTGGATAGGAAGGTTTTGAAACTGGATACTAAGCAGGATTATTGGCATCCTCCCCCTTAGGGTTTTTTGAAATACAACATTGATGGGGCTTCCAAAGATAACCTGGGTATTGCTGGCTTTGGAGGGGTGTTAAGGGATGAAAACGACCGTCTCCTTTTCATTTTCCATTTCCATTTGGGAAGAGCCACTAACAATATGGAGGAATTAATGGCTCTTGAGCAATGTTTAGAATTCCTGAAGCAGGATAATCTCCAGAATGTTATTGTCGAAGATGATTTTGAGTTAATCATAAACTTGGTCAAGAGAATTAGCTGTGGCCCGGAGCTGGAAAAAGTCTCAAAACACTAGAGGTTGTTCTAGGTCTTTCAAAGGATTCAGCTTCATCTTCAATGCTTACATACTGTGAGTTTTAACCATGTGGGAAGGACAACAAATAAATTGGCGGACATCTTGGCCAATCAAGGAGTGCTCTGTACCAAAAGCAGGGTCACGCTGAGTTGGCCTGAGATGCCTCAGAATAGATTAAAGGCTCACTGTCACAACCAGGCGGATGAGGACATAATGGTGTTTTGAAACAAAGACATAGAGGCGGGGTCTAGTTGATTTGGATTCTTTATGAAGTGTTTTTTCCGAAGTAAGAATATTATGGGGATGCAGGTCACTGTCGGCCTCCTCAACCCTCGACAGTAAAAACAAAGAAGTTTCAGGTGGAAGTTGCTAAGCAGACACTGTTCTTCAGATGGTGAGCTAGACAGATGCATTTTCATATTACACTGGTTCATGTGCACGTGGAGATGGGATGATGCGTGGGGCTGGAATTCAAGCTTTCCCGGTGGACTTAAAACCCTCGTTTTCCTTTCTGTGGTAGCAATACCACTCGCAGGGTGGTTTATCGTCCATCACATGCCTTTCAAGCTGGAAGCGGTTTTTCGGAGTTGGGAGTGATTCCACTCACCAAGCAACACGTGGCCTAGGAAATGGAAGGAATACCGCCCTCATCGCACGGTAATTATCGGTGCATTAGGCTCGTGCAATATGATCCTCAGCTGTCGGATCATGCAAGACGGATCTACGGTCAGGAACAAGCGAGCATGTTGGTGGGTCCAGGTTGGTTATTGTGTGGTTAATCGTCGTGCTACTACGTATTGCGATATTATCCTCCACCGTTGGATCTGGCGAGGAGAATCGACGGTTAAGGAAAATGGTGCAAATCTGGGGGAAGAATATCTTCCAGGCTTGTTTCGCGTCATGGTGGGAATCGGTGGATTTTGTGCGCTCTACATGCTCGAGGGTTATCCCCCCATTCGAACCCGAATTCCTTTGAGTTTGGTCCCTATTTCCTCATTGGGTCTAATTCTAAATTTAAATTGTTTGATTGTTTTCGGCTCGATTTGAGCCTCGTTCGTCAGATCTCTGAGGGGAGATCGAATGGTCTCGATATTGTCTGTATTTCGTGGATATTGTAGTTTTTTTGAGGGACCACAGCTCGGTGTTTATGCCTTTAGCTTGGTGCCCTCGGCAGTAAGCAGATAGTTTTTTCTTTGGCCCATTGTTCCTTTGGGACTGTTGTATTTTATGTAAGTTGTTTTTTAGATTTAATGAAATAGAAGGTACGACTCTTGCTTCAACAAAAAAAAAAACTATAAAATGTGTCTCAACAAACAAATAAATGAATAAAACCATATGTGTGTTCGTATTTTATTGAGAATACAGTAAATTTTATCTTATGGAGTTATAAGTGATTAGGCTTATGAAATTAAAGGACGAATAACAGTCATGAGAGGTAATAGGCTAGATGAGAAGTCTTTGCCTACTACAAATTTTCTTGTTTCAAAGGAAATTCTGCATAAAAGCATCTTAACCATTTTTTGACAAAATCAATGGTTAAGAAACAAAATAAAGGTTATGAAACTCCTCAGTTTAGTTGTTTTGATGAACAATTATTATTGTTTCTTTGAAACTCGAAAGAAAAAAAGGAGAATGAGCTCCAAATCTAATTTGGTAGAGGTGTGAAAAAGTTTATGAAGAACATTGAAATTTTTTATTTGATTTTATTTGAGAGATATTATTTTCCCCAACAAAATATAACTTCTTATTTTGATTAGAATTAAAAACATAAATAAGTTGCTTTCAATGTAGTTTTTATTGGCCCAAAATCATAAGTTATTCAATCAAAATTAAAGCAACCAGTATTAGACGAAAACAATGATTCATATTTAAGGAATCAGAAGTGGACTGAATCAATCAGAAATGAGAGTGATGATGTGATTTTGCAGTGAGGGTTGTTCTCTTGATGTTTCAAATCTCATATTCAGTCCATGATTCTCAGTATCAATACCAAGTCCAAAACAATGTAATGCATATGTGTAGATGGGGAGGCCTTTGAAATTTTGCATGCTAAATACAGAGTGATATATCAAAACTCAAATATAAGAGAAAACAAACATGATTTAACCATGATCCATTACCTTTAACTATTCCAATTCCTTACCAATTGCTCCATTACCATAGTGCTTGCTCAAGAGTGCCTTGAAAAGAAAATGAATATGCACACTAAAAATGATTGAGATAATAAAATGGGCATCCAATAGTGAGACAAACAAAAATGTAAACGAACCACAGGTGATGAAATTTCTCAATAGCTAAGAAATTTTCCGAGAAGAGAAAAAAAGAGGCCCATGCGCATACAACATGAAGAATGTATATCCTCAAAGTCACAACGTCATCCCGAGGAATGAATAATTGGATTTGATGAAATTATAATTAAAATACATCCAAGCTTTTGACCACCATGATAACATGAAAGTAAGCATATATATACAAATATAATCAAATAGGACTTCATGTGAGCATAGTGAAAGGTCAGAATGAATTAATCAGAGACCTACGGGGATACTTAACTCGATATTATGAAGTTCCAAGGTTTTGAGAGAATCAAAGCGATAGACAAGAGTTCTGATAAAGAAGACTTCCGAAATGGAAACAATTCTCCGATAGAGAAGATTCCAATAAATAAAGCTTTTGTTATTTAAATGTTTTCAACGGAATTTATTTTCGGAGATTTAATTGATTTTCACTTATGATATTGGAAGTCCCAATATATAGATATTTCTTGTAAATAATTTTAAATGAGAGTTCTGATAAAATGAAACTCATAATCACTATTGGATAAAAATATAATATCGGAACTCAGATAGTTCAACATGAATTCTACGAGATTTTGAGATTAAGGATTTTGAGAAGATAAAATATGATGCAAACATAAATCTGGTTTCCCGAATTTCCGATGCTTTCTCACCAATCTCCCCTTTGGAAGCTCAACATGCTTCGTCCTCTTAGTGTTCTTTGGTTGTTAACCGTTCCTTTCTCTTTGGTGGGTCAACAATCCTCCCTTGACTAAGGGTCACGACCATTTTTTATAACTCTTGGAACCAATAATCCACACTTCACCCTTTGATCAATTCCTCTTCGCATTGGAACTTTACACACCTCTCATGTCGGTGCTCTTTACAACCCTTCCATTAACCCTCATTAACTTTATACCGCACACACACACACACACACACATATATAGCCACACTCTTTATGCCTTGATCCTTTGGACTAATTCACAACCCCATCTATTGAGCTTTATTTCATTATAAACCACTTATAATGGAAATCCTTCGTAAACTACCCTTTTGGATTTTCCTCCACCTTCAAACTTTTCCCGAGACTCAACTTTATCGCAATTGGGCTTCAGGAGTTCCATGGGCTCTTTACAATTCACCCTTTTGCATCTGCCGATGTGATTAACATATCAGATTCCACTATAATATAAACTGCCTCAATATTCTATCGAGTCCGCTCCGCTTCAAACTTCAAACAACATCACACCCACATTCATTCCCTTATCGGGTCCACTCCATATCGCATATCACACTTCGCTATACCAAGGGTCTCGCATCTCTCCTGTAAAACATTTGCGATGCGATCGCCGATCGCATCGGATTTCACATGTCGCACATCCCTATGGCCCAAAGCTCATTCCTCTCCAATGAAGCATAGCGATGAATCCTCAATCGTTGATCTATGCATTTGATCCAACAGTCAGCGCTAGATCGCACTTTGCTATTCCCTTTGGCTGGTTCATCCGCACCGGGGATAAGTTGTGATGCGATGCTCCCTTGTGATTTAATCACGTCCGTCGATCTTCCAGATTCGACAGCTCCTATGCATCAATGATTTACTTATCCGCTCTTCTATTCACTTGAGTTTTACGCTATTTCTTTACTTCAATTGTGGTTCTAGGTTTCTCCAATGGTTCTCATCCTTTCACTGTTCTGCTATGCGACTCTCTCCTGAGCTTCACTTCATGAGTTATTTGATCACAATTACTCCAACATTACTTTGGTTCTTTAAATGGTTTCAAGGACTCTCCACGATCCTTTGTCTCGTTCTCTCCTTTAGATTCCTCTTGGACTCCGCCTCGGCCCAACTCACCTCGTTGTTTCTGTAGAACAGTCCTCAGTTTCTCCACTGGTATAACGAACCCGTTCTCCTCTTGATTCCTCAATTCTTCAAATGGAATCCGCACAGTCTCCTATGTGTTCTTTCTCTCAGAGTCTTCTACATTGTTCACACCATCTCCTCCTTTATATTCCTCGGCTCTGTATGTGCTCTTATTTAACCTGCACATACATCTGTTAGACTCACACAGAATATCATCAATGTCCTTCTATGGATCACTCAATGCATAAAAGGAAATACACAGTCACAGTAATTCAACTACTCATTTTATTAATAATGCATAGATACTATTGACTTCAGCTTGATTTACATTCAATCTGCCCTCATGCGCCTCTTGGAGACTCTCTCTATATGCCTCCACGACTCTCCTCTATCTCTGATGTCTCCTCCCTATTTACTTTCTTACTTAGAGGCTCACAATTTATACATCTGGCATCAATTACTTAACTGACTCTTGAACTCTCAATCTTCTTTAACTCAACTAACCCCTAATTTCACTCCTGTTCTCCTTTATTTCGGGAATAGTTACAACACCTCACCATGACTAATCAATGTCTATTCTAATCACTCAAAGCCTAAATATTTACATTATTTCCTACTAAGGAACCTATTTTCTTGAAAACACAAGATCCCCTATGTCTACTAAGTTCCATTGATTTTCTTGGGCTGAATGCTCCTGCATCAAATTCCCAAGCTTGAAAACATTCATGATCTCCTGATCATGTGTTCTCTTATGGTAATAGGAAAACTCCATGGTCCCAAACTTCAGTTTGTAGATGTCCAAATGCTCTACACCTTTGCTGTTGTTGCATGTCTATTGTCTTCTGTTTCATTCTCCTTTCTTTTCTTCCCTTCTCAATCAGCTTCACCTTCTAATTGATCACTCCTTCTATCATCAGCTTCCTCCATCTAAGCTGCTTCATCATTAACTTCCACAGTTATTCTATCTCTAAGTCCAAAACATCTTTGGTCTGGTACACATCTTTTATTTCTTTGGTGTTCAGATTATTGTTGCTTTCCTCCAACTTTTTCATCTTCATGGTTTTCTCTTCTGTGGCTTCTTCTTCTTGCATCAAATCTTCCTCAGCATCTGCAACAAAATCTGCATTCACAAACCAATTATTAAAGTACGAAATATAAGGCCTTGGTGCCTCTTCTCTCCTTGGCAACAATTCATCTTGCTGTTCTATTCTCTCCCCTTCTGTCAACACATCCATATGCTGTTTCAAATTCTCAACAGAATTCATGAGATTGTCAATTAGCCTCTCCTCCACATCATTTGTTTCAATGATGCCTCCCTGCTTTTGTTCACAGTAGTGAAATTCTTCTTCCTTATCCTGCTGCTGGTTAACTCTTCTTTGAAATTGTTTGATTCTTACTACCTCCCTTTCATCCTTACCCTCTTGTTTTTTAAGAACCTCCATATCATCTTCAAACAATCTTTGTCCTTCCCCAATGACATTCATTGGATCATTTCTTTGGGACAACATTTCTTCAATCTTCATTGGAATAAGACTGCCATCTTCCTCCCGTATGAAAACTCTAACATTCCATTTCCTACTCCCAGGTGACTCTTCTGTCTCCTTTTGGTTCTGAGATCTTGCCATCTCAGTCTTGATCTGAACATATTTCAGATTCTTCTCCTTTTCTCTAACAAACTCTAAAGTTTGTTCATCCTCTTGTGATGTACCTGCAATCATCCACGAATTATTAATTTTAAAATCATAAGACCTAGCGGTCTTACTCGACTCTTCAATCATCACATTTCCTTGCTGCTGTGAACCTTCTACATGATTTAGCTCCTCAAGCTCAAATTCATCTCCTTCCTTCACGGGGAATGGTTCTTGTCTCGTAAGAGCTCCAATTATTAATTTTTCAATGAGTTCTTTCTGCTGTAACAACTCAATACCTTCCTCATTTGAGAGGTATTCTTCATCATACTCTGCTCTAGAGTACCTTTTATCCCCTAAAACACATTGCTCCTCATACTTTAGTTCAAGAGCTCTATTCAGCTTCACTTCAGAGTATTCATCTTCTGTAAGATACTCTTCCATGCTTTCGACAGCTTCATAAGACTGTCTATCCTTTCCTATGCATCATGCAAGCACACCAAAACTATTAGGTTCAACAACACAAGGCTTGATGGCCTTATACATTAGCTCTTCATCTTCAGTCAGCATCTCCTCACGTTTTTTTGAACTATCCTAATAGTCCATGAGATCTTCACTTGATCTCCATTCTTTATCTTCAGTGTAGTCTTCACTTTCTCCCAGAATTTCTCCCGCTCTAGTTCACAAATGGACTCTTCCATTTCCAACTCAAATTCCTAGAGTTTTTCCCTCAGCCACTTTACTTGCTTTTGTTGTAGCTTTCTCTGCATCTCATGCCACTCCACTGGCTTCTTCCTTAATACCCAACCTTGCCTTTGGTTTTCTTCTAGCCGCATTGTTAACACATCAAGTTCTTTTCTTATCTCATCCAACACCTTGTCAATCTCCCCTTGACTCAGTCTCTTGCCATCTGCTTTGGCATTCTCCTTCTCATATCTTCTGTTGTGGCTTCTCTTTGAACCTCTGCTATGACTATTAGTAGTCATCTTCTTCTCCTCTTTCTTCATGATCTTCTCACTCATCTGCAACAAGCCTCTCCAACAGCTAGTCCTCCTCGCTGCAATTTTTCCTCACTAAGCTCTCCTCACTCAGTCTTTTGGTAAGCATGGGTCCTCTGTCTGGAACCTCCTCTTGAGCAACACCTTTGCTCCTTCTATGCTTCTACAATCTCTCACTCTCTCTTGAGAACACTTCAGTTGTCCTCTTTGTCGAACCTCTTGTTGGATTCTTCAGGTTCACTTCCACTTCTCCTTCAGAGTGTTTTCCTTACTCTGCCTTCAAGAACACATATGGTTCTCCTCTCACAACTTACCTTGCTGTCCTTTTTTGAGATGCTTCATTTGAAACCATAATCTTCAATTTCAATTTGAAAAAAAACACACCATCTTACCTCCAAGATCTATGTATGATCTTTTTCTCCCATTCTTTTGCACTTTGAATGGATTGTCCTCTATTTGGTCTCCAAGTCCTCTTTCCTTCAGAACTTGTACTAAGCAATCTTTCTCTCACTTTTCTTCAATGAATCCTCTGTTCCTGTCTACTCCAAGCCTCTACTGGAACTGCTAAAATATCCCAGGAACTTCAAAAGTCCCCCCCTATAATCTTCTGTTGTAGTCTCTATCATTCATTTACTGTCGCAACTCTCATGCCTCTGTGCTCTTTCACTTTGCTTCAATTTGGAAAATATCATTCATCAATTAACTTATGCACATTACCTTCTTCCGTGTGCAAACTCCTTTTCGTAGGAAATATTTCCCTGCTCTAATACCACTTGATGCAGATAGAAATCCAATTCCACGAATTTCCAACGCTTTCTCACCAATCTCCCCTTTGGAAGCTCAACAGGCTTCATTCTCTTAGTGTTCTTTGGTTGTTAACCCTTCCTTTCTCTCTGGTGGGTCAACAATCCTCCCTTGACTAAGGGTCACAACCCTTTTTTAATACTCTCAGAACCAATAATCCACACTTCACCCTTTGATCAATTCCTCTTCGCATCAGAACTTTATGCACCTCTCATGTCGGCGCTCTTTACAACCCTTCCATTAAACCTCGTTAACTTTATACTGCATCTATATATATTAATATATATATATATATATTATATATATATATATATATATATATATATATATATATATGTATAATCTATATATATATATAGATAGATATAGCCCCACTCTTTATGCCTTGATCCTTTGGAATAATTCAAAACCCCATCTATCGAGCTTTATTTCATTATAAACCACTTATAATGGAAATCCTTCATAAACTACCCTTTTTGCTTTTCCTTCACCTTCACACTTTTCCCGAGACTCCACTTTATCGCAATTGGGCTTCGGGAGTTCCACGGGCTCTTTACAGTTCACCCTTTCGCATCTACCGATGCGATTAACATATCAGATTCCACTATAATATAAACTGCGTCAATACTCTATCGAGTCTGCTCTTCTTTGGAATTCAAACAACATCACGCTCACATTCATTCCCTTATCAGGTCTGATCCATATCGCATGTCACACTTCGCTATGCCAAGGGTCTCGCACCTCTCCTATATAACATTTGCGATGTGATCGTCGATCGCATCGGATTTCACACGTCACACATCCCTATGGCCCAAAGCTCATTCCTCTCCGATGAAACATATCGATGAATCCTCCACCGTTGATCTATGTATTCGATCCAATGGTCAGAGCTACATCGCACTTCGCTATTCCCTTTGGCTGGTTCGTCCGCACCAGGGATAAGTTGCGATGCGATGCTCCCTTGCAATTTAATCCCGTCCGTCGATCTTCCAGATCTGATGGCTCTTTTGCATCAACGCTTTACTTCTCCGCTCTTCTATTCACTTGAGTTTTACGCTATTTCTTTACTTCGGCTGTGGTTCTGGGTTTCCCCAATGGTTCTCGTCCTTCCACTGTTCCGTTGTGCGACTTTCTGCTGAGCCTCTCTTCGTGAGTTCTTTGATCACAATTACTCCCACATTACTTTGGTTCGTTAAATGTTTTCAAGGACTCTCCATGATCCTTTGTCTCGTTCTCTCCTCTGTGTTCCACTTAGAATCTGCCTCGGCCCAACTCACCTCGTTGTTCCTCTAGAACAGTCCTCAATTTCTCCACTAGTATAAAGAACCAGTTCTCCTCTTGATTCCTCAATTCTTCAAATGGAATCCACACAATATCCTCTGTGTTCTTTCTCTCAGAGTCTTCTACTCTGTTCATGTCGTCTCCTCCTCTATATTCCTCGGCTCTTTCTGTGCTCTTATTTAACGTGCACATACATCTGTTAGACTCACATAGAATATCATCAATGTCTTCTATGGATCACTCAACGCATAAAAGGAAATACACAATCACAGTAATTCAACTACTCATTTTATTAATAATGCACAGATACAATTGACTTCAACTTGATTTACATTCAGTCGGCCCTCATGCTCCTCTTGGAGACTCTCTCTATAGGCCTCTTTGGCTCTCCTCTATCTCTAATGTCTCCTCCCTATCTACTTTCTTACTTAAGAGGCTCACAGTTTATACATTTGGCATCAGTGACTTAATGACTCTTGAACTCTCAGTTTTATTTAACTCAACCGACCCCTAATTTCACTCCTGTTCTCCTTTATTTCGGGAACAATTACAACACCTCACCATGACTAATCAATGTCTATTCTAATCACTCAAAGCCTAAATATTTACATTATTTCCTAC
Organism: Pinus taeda; assembly: GCA_000404065.3. Lineage (NCBI taxonomy): Eukaryota > Viridiplantae > Streptophyta > Pinopsida > Pinales > Pinaceae > Pinus > Pinus taeda. The sequence goes on from APFE030200185.1 coordinate 43,109, forward strand.
TCAGGAACCTATTTTCTTGAAAATACAAGACCCCCTATGTCTACTAAATTACATTGATTTTCTTGGGCTGAATGCTCCTGCATCAAAATACAATAAGATTCGTGGATCTTAGAGAAATGTGTCAAAAAATGTTTTCAAATGGTTATGATATAAGCTAAACCCCAGAATCCAATTTCAAAAAGCGAACAACAAAAAATTAGGATTACAATAACTACCAGATAGAGGCCTTGAATTAATTCAGAGGAAGAAATGCGATTGAATCGTATGTAAAATGAATGAGAACAAATGGAAACGTTTTTAACTTAACTGGAAAATGTAAGATTCAGGACACACATAGACAAAATGATGGATAATATTATTTGATGCAAGGGTTTTGTGTAAATTTTCCTTTGTTTGTAGCAAATATGAACAATAAGGAGTCTAAGCATTTCATTTCAGCCACTTTGATGAGAGACATAATATGATTATTGACTCATATTGCTAAATGTGCGAAGGAAGGAAATATGAATAGAAGAAAAACTAAAGAATACCCAAATTCTGATGAAACAATAAATACCTCCTTAGACATGTTGCAGATTAGAAAGCGTTGCCTGCTTGCTTATCTCAAGTCTCCAAAATTAAGCCAATGAAGACCTGCAAAAAGAAACATAACAAAAATAAGAAGTAAAGTATGAAAAAGAAAACTAACAACAGATGAAGATAAACATGTCAATGTATACCTGGAAGAATATTGACTGTAATTTTACCTTATGTTTCTTCAAGTTCTCCCATGCATTTATCAAAGTTCACATATGTTCAACATCATCTACTTATCCAGCAAGTTAAGTAATGAACTTTAAATTTGTACCCACTTCAAATTTACATCGGAAGACAAGAGTGGTGAAAGTGAGCCTTTAGAAACACTTGTGAATCAAAAATTACCAAGCCATAGCAATTCCTTGGAACTTATCCATATACGATTTTATTTCATTTTTAACAATGCGTTGAAGTTTTGCAAAAGAAATGCAATCAAGAACATCACAAGTGTATATGATCTGACTATATAACATCATTGATATGTTCTAAGCCACTTTTCCATAAAATGAAATGGGATGCCAAAGGAAAAACTTGGGCCCATCACTTGCTTATTGAAAGTTTGTAATAATAAAATAACTACAAACATGAAAGAAAATTAAATCTAAACTAATCTATCACTAATCCTAATTGAATGAAAGGAAAACATGACTAAGTATAATCATACTTCCAATGTAACGATTCTATCATTTTAACTCCTGCATGTATGTACAGGTTAATCAAGAGGAGTAAAACTGCAACTAAATTATTAAAAGAAAAATTTAGCCTACTATGTACACTTCAAATTTAGTGAAATAAACTTATTTACAAAAAAAATTTCTCGTAATTCTTCCAAAATTTTGCCTACAAGATCATAAAAATGAGCATGTATCTCTATGAATGATTGAAAGAAGTTCAAAGGAAAAGAAAATATTAGGCTTGGATTGAATGATACATTTTTAAATATTGAAGCCTGCTAAACACTGACAAAATTAGAAAAAATCTTGAGTAGTGGAACTTCTAGATATTTTTCAAATGAATTGATAAAGTATGGATGAACATTTGGAAGGTATCTAGAAATATTCCATCGTTGACCAGAATGACATGGTGCACTCTCAAGTGCCATAATTTGTGATAAACTCATTTGAAAATAATACATGAACAAACATGAATAAATAAATTTTCAAAATAAAAAGTAGTCGATGTTCATGTTTGAAATTATGGAATTGATTTTTATACAAGATTATTAATTCAGTTGATGAGTGTCTACAGTTTGAATGCTCAAATTTCGAGTACAACGTGTTCAAAAATTCGAAAATAAAATTTGAAAGAAAAACAAGTATAAATTGAGGGAATTGAAAATGAAGAAAATCACAATTTACATTAAATGTTACAAACATTTGTACAACATGGATCAGAGTCATTTGCAAAGATTTCATTTCCAAAAAGTGTCAACAAAAATTATGAAATTAAAATAATTATCCACTTGTGAAACTAGACTACTCGGAGGTTCATGATTAAAATGAAAATGATCATTGTTATAGGAATCATAAATAGGAATAAGTTCATGATTTCCGAAATAATTATGATGATCAAATGTTGGAGAAGGAATATTTAAACTACCACCCTTTTCATCTTCAAAAACAAATTCACCTAAAGAATCATGAAAGTGAGAATAAGTTAGGATTGTTTTTAAAGAAAAAGAGGGAGAAGCTTCAATATTTCTATTATTAAATTCATCATCATTAATAATTTTGTTAATATCTTTTTTCTTTTTAAAATCAGAATCTGGTAGAAAATCATGTGGCAGAGAATTTGCAAAATTTTAAGAAATTGAATCTTCTCTGTCCCTCTCATAATTTATTGATAATTCGTAAGTGAAGGCTCCTTTATCTTTTTAACTGTTATCAATGTCGAAAGGAGCAGTTAAATTATTATTAAATAAATCAGGATATAGACAAAAGTGGGAACTTGAATTTACCAAACTGTAAATTTCTCTATTTGAAAAATGTTGGTTATTTTCTAAAATGTGTGCTTCAAAATTTTCCCAATTAACATGATTGTAAACTTTGGGATGCTGATCTATGTCCTCATTGCTAAAGAATTGGTTTTTCCATTGCTTAAAAGAATATAAGGAGGATATTGATTGTCGCTTATTTCTGATTGTAATTTTTCATTCAAAACAACATTATTTATTGGGGCAAAATCCTTTTTCTCCTGAAATTGTTCATTGACAATTCTAGTTTCTAAAAGAGGATCATTCTTGATGGTTTAAGCAGTTAATTTTTCAATAGAAACAAATGAATTTTCTGATTCTTGTTAAAGAATACAGGGAAGAGATATCAAATGTTTAAACCAACCTATTAATCGAAATTGAGGAGGTAAATCTTTAGATTGAAATTGCATTAAAATTAATTTAAATCTAACATAAAACATATCCAAAGTCTCACCTTCCACCCTAAACAATTCTTCCAACTGATCACATACCTCTTCGTACTCATATTCCTAAAATGCGTGGAGGAAAATCTTTGAAAACTCATCCCAACTACGTATAGAGGTAATTGGAAGTGATAAACACCAGTATTTGGCTTTTCCCGTCAAAGTAATAGTGAAGATCCTGCAAATAACACCTTCGTCAATATTGAAATTATTGCAACTTAAAATAAATTGAATGAGATGACTAAAAGCAAATGTCTTACCATTGTATTTTACTTGAGACAGGGTCTGGACTGCTTTTACCAGAGTGGAAGTTGGATGAGGTCCAATAAAGCAATTCCAATGAGGCTTTTTACATGGAGCCATAGTAATAAAAGAAAATTTTAAAGCACAAAATCACCAGAGACATAATTTTACTATGACCCTCTTTCTAGTGCCAACAATGTTCTAGGCTCGAAATGTTTTCCTCAACATGATAAGTGATACCACCTATTCGGGAACTTAAAACAATTCTTTTTTCGTTTCAAATGGTGGTTCCAACTGGTTAAACTAGGCCCAGTTACATTTTCTCTATCTCTACTAACTTAGAGTATGACTTTCAACTACTAGTAGAGAAGAGACATCAGATCGACTCTTCTTGCTGATCAGGTAAGAAAGTGATCCTTAAGCTGATTCAGGGCTCAACCAAGCCACAACGAAAGTTTGTCTCTTTGATAAGAGGAGTTCTAGAAATGTAATTATTAATCTAATTGCAAACTAATCCTAGAATACAAGAAAAAGGAAAGAAATCTTAAGCCTATCTCGATTAGAAAGATGTATATCTAACCCAATGAAGAGAAAAGTAATTAAATGATTGGAATTTAAATATGTCTGGATTATAATGAATAACAAGCTAATGAAATAGTTCTACTAGCTGATATTATAAATACCAAAACATGTTCTGTTTGCATATCATTTAATAATGAATAATTGACTATCAAAACCAAGAAATAGTTCTCATAATTCCAATAGTAATTAAATTGTCTTTTGATGACATATTTCTAAGTAAATAGTTACATAGAAATCTGATTTAAATATTTGAGTAAAGAGAAATTAATAATAGATCTATGTGACTATGAATTAGATAGCTAATCCAAAAGACATTTTTCCTCATATGAAACATGAATGCACAACATGAGAAAATTTTACACAGATCCACCATTACATAGATGAAATTTGCAATTAAATAAAAGTATTCAAATTATAAACTAATGAAACTTGATCTCTTGCTCTGTTTCTTTAAATATTATCTCCTACAATCTCCTCCAAAGCATAAACTTAGCTGCTAAAAGCAAGAGCTGCAATAGTGCAAGATTTGCCTCTCATACACAGTTCAGAATGAAAAGAGACAAATCCCGATAATCCCGAGATCTGAGATTGATTCTCTCTATCTACATCATGAAACCCCTATTACAATAGTGCTTTAAGAATTAAAAAATTGTAGAAGAGAGGAGCTCTTTCTCCATTCTACAAACTACTATTATACTTACAAAAATCTATTCCAAAAAGGAGAGTTGTTGAAGAATAAATTTGCTCCAACAATTTTCATTGGTCAAATTTTTTTTTTTTCTCTTGCTGGAGAAATTTCATTGATTCAAATCTTCTCTTCCTCATCTCCTCAACTGTTCTCCTACCAAAAACCAGTCAAAATTAAATTAAAATGCAAATTAAAATAAAAAATACCAAATTTGGAAAACAAACATCTCCAATCAAATTTTAATTAAATAAATAAATAAAAGGAAATCTGATCTTTCCATTGATCATTTTGAAGATCTTGTTGGTCAAAGAGAACATAGTCGAATGGATCTGCACTCAACAGAGACTGAGAAAATGAAAATGCAAAACATTAAACTTAAAAAATTAATTTTGTTTACAATTTTTTTGATTTTTTTGCTAAATTTTAGAGTCGTCAATGACTTAATCTAGTTATGCAACCACTTCAGAAATATTTTCCATGATTTTATCTATCCAACGAGCCATGTTCGGTTTCATTTGGTCAAATAGAACTCAACTTATGAACTTCCAAAGTTGAAGTGTTGAGTTTGCCAAAATTTTGGAAAAATCGCTACCTAAGCCAAAAGTAGGAAATTTTCATTAAAATTTAATCCTAAATTAATAATTATTGCTTAATTAATATTAATTTAATTCTAATTAAAAAACTAATTTTTTTCACTTGCTGGTTCACGGATACCCTGGTTCAGTGGGTAGCGCTACGTCCGGGTTTAATAAATCTCTGAGTGGACGCCACCCGAAGGGCATCAACACCCCTCGGCCTATTTACTGACCTAACCCCAAGAGCTTTCGGGATTCGACCCTGTGACCTCCCATTGGCGAGGCACTTGATTTGACCGATTGAGCTAACTCTTGGTGCTAGAATTAAAAACTAATTATATACATTTAAAATAAAAATTTAAAGGTATTAACAATTAGTTAAAGTTATAAATAAATTATATTAAAATTATGATTAAAAATATTTCATATAAAAAAAAAAACATATTAAAAACAATTAATAAGTGGTTTTGATCTATTTTAATGGATCGTAAAAACATAAGGAGGAGGAGACTTTACGAATCATTTAAAAATGAAGGAGTGACTTAGGCGAGGGACAAACCAAATGTGCGGAGGAAATATCAGATATTGGAACTTATAATTATCGTAAGTTTTTAAAATGAACCAAATGAAAAAGCCTATGTCCGATATCCAATATCGGAACTTTTAAATATCATATTTTTTTTAAATATCGGGACTTTTCAAATATCGAGATTTTTATCGGGTCTTTTTGTATCAGAAGTTTTGATTGCAAATTTTATCGGGGCTTTTGTAAAGGAGTAAGGGAGGAGGTAAGGTGAAGTGGGGTCCACTTGTAGTGGAACTCATCCATTATTAACTACAACCACTTTGGTAATTAAATATCTTACAAAATGAACTGCAACCACTTTGCAATTTTGAGATTTCATGGTTCATAATTTCTTTTAAATTGGGAATTGGAATAAATTACCGAGATCCCGAAAACACATAATTTTAATTTTTCTACAATTTGGCTGGGCAATTTTGTAGGACCGTTAGTGAAAAATGAAATAATTAGTAAAAACTAACTAGGAATTAATATTATAGTGAGCTTGGGAAGCTTCTCTCCAAGTTTTTTGAGCATAGAAATAAAATGTTAAATCAAACTAAATAATTTGTTTCTTTAGGTCTGATAGACCAAAGTTTGGTCTCAGTGGACGTTAACCATCATCATCATCATTTTCAATGAATTACTAATTTATTTACAAAAAATACAATAATATACATTTTGTTCATTTTTTAACTTAGGTGGTAAAAATTATCGAACTTCGGATGAGCACCATTTGCAACCATGTAACCAAATGAAATGAAACAAGTACCGATGGAAATCTAGTGAAAAGTTGATTTCAATGAAGCAATCAAAATAAAATACGATGAAAATGAGAAATTGGCGAAATTGTAGGACACTTGACTAAATGAAAATATTAAAAAGATTATTTAGCAAAAATATTATGGAAATGGTCCCCATTACTTGAAATAAATAAGTAAAAAAGGGGGGGGGGGGGCTGTTGAGTTTTCGCTGCAACAGGTGGTTATAGATGAAAAAAAAATATGATTAGAAACAGACAGGTAGCAAACTAAGGTGACTAAGGAAATGTGACATATAATTTTAACAAAGATTTAAAGCTATGGTAAAGATAATGCTGGTAGAATATTGGCACAAGCATTACTTATGCATGTTGTCATGTGATGTGTTAACATGGAAAGTGCAGTGTGTCGCTAGTCAATGGTACCCCAGATAAAAATCTTAAATAACTTCAAAATGACTTTTATCGACAAAAATAAAGTCTCATTAAATAGTTGATAAGAACGAACATATGCTTACAAAATAATTATCACCACACTAACATGATGTACTGAGGCAACTGACAGGAATGAAAGATGCAAAGGGGAAAGGACCCCATGTAACCTCCAGACACCTTAATCAATAATTTGCAGAATAGAAAGGGATGTAAACCCCAAGAAGAGAGTTGAGAGAAACTCATGAGTGAGGCGTGTTGGAAAGGTATGATGGTAAGATTTGGTAATGTAATTTTTTGGTTAACTTGTGTTGATTTTAAGTACTCCCGTACTACTGCCGGTTGTTCCCTTGAATCAATTACCTGTAATGCATTATTTTATGATAATTTGTGTAAATGTGTGTTGTAACTTTGGTATATGTTTCCCGAGGAAAAATGAATTATGTAGAATGATTATTAATCAGAATTTTGTTTAAAAAAATTGGATTTAAAGTTAGTGTACTAGGTTAGTTCTAGGCCAAGCTGGTTAACCAACAACCTAGAAACAGTCCTTAGCTCAGGACAAGAATATTGGAATGAAAAGAGTAGGTCTTAGGATTATGTCTCGCTCAGAAAAAATCCTAGTCTAGGAAAATAATGCAAAAATAAAAAGAATAAGACTCTGAATAATAAAATTTGACTCTATGCAAATGGACCCATATCAATATTCACCTTCTTTAAACAATGTAACCTTTATATAACAATCAAAATAAAGATAAATTGGTATTGCTAAAATAATAATAAAAGTCAATAAGTACAAAAAACTCAAAGTCGTGCATTAGGCCATAAAAGAATAACAATAATAAGAGTCAATCATGCCTTAAGTATGTTGCCATTATGAATTATGTGTTGTCCTTGATGACAACCTACCGATGAGTTGTCCTTGATGACAACCTACTTGATGAAGTTAGTCTTTGATGGAAACCAACTTGATACAGATGTCAACAGGATGTGTTTACAAGTATGACAGAGAGATTTGAAAAAGGCATAATAGTTCAGAGGCAGAGCAATGATAAAGTTGAAATTTCAAGAAGTATATGTGGGTTCTGTTAAGAAAATCCATGTACACATGCGAGTATGAAGAAGAAAAGGCACATATAGTTTCCTCACCATGGTATTCCAAATACCAAGGGTCCTTATCATCGTATTGCCCTGTGGTATTGAGCCTAACCATGGATGTTTTGATCCCATCTAAGAAAAACATTAGATGGAATATGGTTTTGACCTGTGGTATTGGATAAGGGCTAAACTATATAAGGAGATTAAGATCAAAGTGGTAGAAGTGTGAAAAGGATGAAAATATTATAAATGGTTAGATCTGAAGAAAATACACATGTAATGTGTTATTGATGCTTTTCTTTATCTAAAACTAAGTATGCACTCGAGAGTTTGATGATGGATTAGATCCAATAGATCTGAGATGATAATCGTGATTATGAGATGATTTGATTTGTGTTGATAATGTCATAACGCGTGATTTTTCCCGTGTATGCCGATATTTGGGTATGTCTGAAGTTTTGTGTTGTAGCAAAGATTTGATTATGAAATTGCAGATATGTATGCAAGTTTTATAGCCTAAAAGGCATGTACACACGCAAGTGTGTTTCTGGTAAGTTGTTTACATGCGGGTTTGTTTCCTAAAAAGTGTGTACACACACGAATATGCTTTAAGGAAAGCACATACAAAAAGTAGGGTTTTGATGAAAAGAATGTTTGATCAATTTAATTAGTTTTGATGTGTTTCTGTTGTCTGTCAATGAAGTCTTCTTGATGATTTGAGCTTAAACATCAATGTTCTAGTTATGGATTGATTGATTGAAGAGTGTTGAAGTCACTTTCTGATTGTGATTGAAGATCAAAGAAAGTTTTTGTGATTGTTTCAGAAAGATGCAGTAAATGTGTGTATGATTCAATGTTTGTTTCAAAGTGACAATGTTTTAGTTTTCAGGTTTTAGTGGTTTAAGATCTGTACGTGGGTATGCTTCATGAAAGGCGTGTAAACACGCAGGTTTTCTATTGAAAATTATTGTACATATTTTGACATATGGTTGATCAGGGTTTGCAGTAATAGAATTTGATTCCTGTGATGTGCAGTATGATGTTTAGTATTATGGTTACAATGATCTGACTGTTCTAGTTGGTTGGTTGAATTTTTGGTTAGTTCAGTGATTGGTTGCTTCAGTTGGGTCAGAGATTAATGATTGAGTTATAATGATAAGTTTCAGTTTGATGATGGGTATTGAGATTAAATGTTGGTAGTGGGTCCAATTTGAAAATTTGATGAAACGTTGCCTACAAGTTATAATGTGTTGTAGCAAGTGGATCCAGTATGAAAATTTATGAAACGTGGTCCTCGAAGGTGTTGAAGTTTAGAACCTTCAATGAGGGATTTGAAGCTTCCTTCCAGTGGTAGATGGTAAATCAGATTAGGGAGTTGGATCTCCCTTCCAGAGGGTGCCAGTAAACAAGATTCATGGGGTTGGATCTCCCTTCTAGTAGGAGCTGGAGAAAGAGTGAAGGTTGTAGCCTTTTGTAGGTGGGTTCCTACATACTAGTATGAATTTGCACTAGTACAAGATTTTAGAAAATTTTATTTATATTTAAAAAGAATACAAAGACAACATTAACAGGTGGTTTTTTCCCACATTGGGTTTCCACCTTAAATTTAGGTGTTCATGTGTGTTTCTTATGTGTGATGGTTTATTTTGTTCGTACTGCACATGGTTACTTTCTATTTAATGTTTAATGAAGTACTGATGCAATGACACAAGTTAAATAGAAGATGAATTAACTAGAAAGTAAGCTTACTAGATATACACTAGTTTTCTTAAGAACAATCACGTATACATGCAGGTTCCCTTCAGTAAAGTCACATATAGAAATCATAATATGAAAATGAAAAATTTAATGATTTGAAAATATTGATTCACAGCCCCCTCCCCCCCCTCTCAGTATTTTTCACAACAATTGGTATTAGAGTAGGTCCTTTAGCAGAAGCTTGGTCGCTTAAAGGAGTTTTTCCAAGACAATGGGAAATAAAATCAAAGGAAGAAAATATTGAATGGAAGCCGATATTCAGAAGCACCCCACTTTCCATTGATCGAGAATGAAGAAGCATTATTAGGTATGGGACTTTGTTCTAAATGTGATCCATTTCCTTGTCTATGCAATAATGATAGTGATGAAGAAGATGAGCTTGATCAAGGTTGTCAATTAATTATGGCATTTGAAGATGAGTCTCATGATAATTTCATGGATGCCCTAGAAGAAAATGATATTTTTATTGAATAAATATCTCATCTTAATATTTTTTTAGAATAAGCTAAATTAGCAGAAGAAACTTTGAAGAAACAAATCATAGAAAAGGAAGAGCATAATGAGAAGCTAGAATGTGAAATATTCAGTCTAAGAAAAGAACTTGAGAAAGCAAAAAGTCTTAATCTTATATTTTTTAAAGGATCTGAAACCTTGGACGAAATCATCAAAGTTCAACGGTCACCTATTTTAAAAACATGTCTTGGATTCTGTGAAGAAACATCAAAGACTATAAAGTCTTCTACAAAATAGGAAGCTATCTCAATCCAGTAAATAGAAGCAATCAACATCAATCCATCCTACAACAAAAGAACAAAGGACCAATTTTCTCCTAGGTAAATTCTTCTCGGTTCAATCAAAAGAACAACACTAGAAGGTACTATGCTTTCAGAGGATTCTACTTTAATGGATAATGTTTTGTTTGTCACAATCTTGGTCATAAGGCTGCTCAATGTGTTTCTTACAACACTATCATGACTAGGGAAGCAAGAAAACAAAAGAATGAAAAATACTCTCACAATGCATTCTCTCTTCTTCAACATGAAACTGAATTTTCCTTTTCCAATAACTTTAGGCATAAGGACGTTGAATGTAGGATAAAAGGACGATCAATATCTTAGGATAAGCAAATGGAAACAACATCTAAGGTATGGAAGAAGAAAACCATTGAATTTGAGAATTGTGGTCTAGCTTTATATGCAGGAGATCAAGAAAATTTGTGTTACATTGATAGTGGATGCTCAAAACACATGACAAGTGATAAATATAAGTTTATGTATTTTAATGAAATAAAGAAATAAAAGAACGTAACTTTTGGAAACAATACACCTGATACTATCAAAGGAAAATGATCTGTTATGTTAAAAGAAAAGGTTAAAGTTGGAAATGTTTTATTTGTTGATGGATTGAAGCATAAATGATTAAGTGTCAGCCAGATGTGTGAGCAAGGGAATGAATTTGTTTTCAGATCAAAGAATTGTGTAGTTCGAATTCTCGATATATAAACGACCATAATAAAAGGAACAAGAACTCTAGGTAATGTTTATGTTTTGGAAGGTGGTCTAGAACAATGTTACTTAAGCAAAGCAGAAGAAGGTTGGTTATGGTGCAAAATATTTGGACATCTAAGCTTCAGTCAATTACATAAGTCAAGAAAGCTAAGATCAGTTCATGATTTTCCAAACATCTCTCTACTAGAAAATACCATATGAAAATCATGTCAATTTGGTAAGAAAACCTGGGTACAATTCAATGTAAAAGAAGGATTTGCAAGTAGGCCTCTTGAACTTATTCATACTGATTTGTGTGGGCCAGGAAATAAAAAGTCACTTAGAGGTGAACAATATTTCATCTTATTTACTGATGATTTTACTAAAATGTGTTGGATTGGTTTATTAAAGTATAAATATGAGGCATTTGATAAATTTAAAGTCTTCAAAGCTTTAGTAGAGAATGAGTTAGACTTGAAAATAAAATATCTTAGATTTGGCGAGGGAGGAGAATACATATCAAACATTTTTTTCAACTTTTGTGAACAACATGGCATCAAGAGGTAGTTTTCTATAGCAAAGACTCCTCAACAAAATGGGGTAGCAGAAAGAATGAATAGAACAATTCAACAAATGGCATGTACAATGCTTGATGGGTTCAGGACACCTCATACCTTTTGGGGTGAAGAAACACATACAGGGGTAAATATTCTTAACAAATCTCATATCTGTGTGAATAATGATAAAACACCTTATGAACTTTGGTATGGTAAACCCCCAACTGTTAAGAATTTTAGAGTTTCTAGAAGTAGGTGTTACATAAAGAATAATAATGATAAACTTGGAAAGTTTGAAGTTCGAGTTGATGAAGGAATTTTTCTTGGGTACTCCTCTATAAGCAAAGGATATAAATGTTATAATAAAAGACTTAAAAATGTTGTTGAATGCATTGATGTTGTGATTGATGAAGCATCCACATGTATCCAAAAGGAAGCACCAATAGATGATGAATATCCTCTTACATATAGCCAAAATAATGAGGAGGAAAGAATCAATGAAGCATCAGATGAAGGAAGTGACAATACAAAAGCACCAGGAAATACTCCATCAAGGTATGCTTAGAAAAATCATCCAGAATCTCAAATTCTAGGTGGTAAGGAAGCTATAATACAAACTAGAAGAAATATTGTTGGAACTAGCAGTCATCTAGCCTTACTATCCACAATTGAACCACAAAATGTAAATCAAGCTAGTAAAGATGAATGTTGGGTTAAGGTTATGCATGAAGAACTTGACGAGATAGAAAAGAATTACACTTGGGAATTGGTTCCTAGACCTCATGATAAGAATGTTATTGGAACAAAATGGGTATTCAAAAAAAATTAAATGAGAATGGAGAAGTAATCAGAAATAAAGCAAGACCTTTTTGCAAAGGCTATGCCCAGCAAGAAGGAATATACTTTGAAGAAACGTTTTCACCTGTAGCTATACTTGAAGCCATAAGGATGTTTCTTTCCTTTTCAAGATTTCATCATTTAAAGTATATCAAATGGATCTTAAATCTGCATTTTTAAATGGGAACCTAGAAGAGGAAGTCTATATTGAACAACCTGAAGGGTTTATTCTAGGAAATGATGAAAAAGATGTTTGCAAACTTAAGAAGGCATTATATGGACTAAAACAAGCCTCTTGTGCATGGTATTATTGCCTTGACAAATATCTTCAACAACAAGGCTTCACTAAGGGGTCTGCATAAAACAACCTATATATAAAGGTGGATGATGGTAAACTTTTAATTGTTATTGTTTATGTGGATAACATCATCTTTGGTAGCAGTGAGGAATCCATGAGTCAAAGGTTTGCTTCTGTTATGTAGCAAGAATTTAAAATGTCTTTACTTGGTGAACTAACATACTTTCTTAGTTTATAAGTACAACAAGAAAAAATTAGCATATTCCTCTCACAAACAAAGTACCTTAAGCAAATTCTAAATAAATATTGAATGGAAGATTGCAAACCAGTTTGCACACCCATGGTGGCAGGATGTAGTTTCAATTCACATGATGATTCTCCCGCAGTCAACCAACCAGAATACAAATCCATGATCGGAAGTCTACTCTATCTTACAGGAACAAGACCAAATATTATGCATGCAGTTGAGATTTTTGAACGATTTTAGGCCAATCCAAAGAAAAATCATCTTCAGGCAGTCAAAAGAATCTTCAAATATCTATAAGGCACTCAAGACTTTGGTTTATGGTATCCCAAAGATGCATATCTTACTCTTCATGCTTATACAGATGCAGATTGGGCAGGAAATGTGGATGATAGAAAAAACACTAGTGGAGGAGCATTCTATGTGGGGTCCTGCTTGGTATCATGGTTCAGAAAAAAACAAAGCTCAATTTCTTTACCTATTGCAGAAGCAGAATATGTAGCTGATGCATCATGTTGCACACAACTAAATCTCTGGATGATGCAAAAATTGCAAGATATTCAAATCAATTATTCTCCACCCATCTCCATTCTATGTGATAATACAAGCGCAATTAGTATTTCAAAAAATATATTTATGCCCCAAGACCAAGCATATTTCAATTAAATAGATTTTTTTAAGAGAACAGGTGCTTGAACAAAAGGTTAAACTAGAATATGTTTGTTGGGTCCCTATAATACTAGTGATTACCCCATTACTATGGTAGTTGTACCCCTTATTAATATTGTTGTGCCCCTATTGCCCCCATATTGTTATTACTGTGCCCCATAGAATCCCTCTATTGTTATTTTTGTGGCTTATATTATTATTATTAGGTCGGTTGGGTTATATTGTGACTCCTTAGACTCCTATATATAGAAAGGAGGTTCTGTCATTTGTATCATCCAAGAATTGTTCATTTATATAATGTAAAGGAGGTTGCCCCCTTGAAGAGGCTGAATTCTAAGGCGTTGATCTACCTTTTCTATCTTTTCTTGAGCTGGTTTCATAACATTTAGTATCAGAGCTTTGGATTCTAGGGTTTCGCTGCTCCAAACAGGTCATCGTGGCATTTTCGCTATAACTTTGTTTCTCTGACGTTTTAGAAGTCGAAAACAAAACCCATTTGAGAAAACATCACGTTGAATCTCGGGTCCTAATTTCAGAGCTTTTTACGCTATATTTTCGGAGATATGATCTGAGGAAGTTGGTCCTTTTGCAAAATCATGAATTACATTCAAAACAAGTGACCTGGGGAAAATCATCATAAATTTCTCTCTGAGCATCAGATTGAAATTTCGGAAGAAGGTACAGAAAGAGGACGGACTTTAGTTTCTTGCTTATATTTTTCAGAGGCAAAGGTCAAAATAGTGATACGTGGCACTTCATACAAGTTCGCTCTTCTGAAAAGGTCTATAATTAGGTCATTGTGGGAGATTTGACATAACTCTTCACTGGAGAATCCAATTGGGGTCAGACTGGTGGCATTGGAAAGAGGACACAGAGGGCTACCATAGGTCGCAATTTCAGAACTGGATGTTCTGAAAGTATAGAGATACATCAGAGGCAATATCGAGCTCCTACAAAGAAAAAAAAGGTGTGTAGATTTGTTTAAATTTTTGCTTAAGATTGGTTTGAAAAATTATTTTGAAGGAATTCAAAGGGCTAGTAGAGCATTATTATTGGTAACTGATGCCCCGAGGAAAGAAAATGCAAACACCTAGTAAGGAACCTGAAAGCTCTAGCATGACTCATGAAGAAGAGGAAGAAATGCTACATGATATATCAAAATTACAAGACCAAGGGAAAAAAATGTCAGCCTCACAAAAGCTAACAGAAGCTAAGATAAATGGCACGGAATCTAAGATAAAGGGCGTGGAAGCTAAGATGGACGATTGGAAGAAAAATTTGAAGACAGACATGGATGATTTGAAGACAGATTTGAAGACAGACATGGACGAATTGAAGACAGATTTGAAGACAGACATGGACGAATTGAAGATAAATATGAATAAGTTGCTACAAGAAATGGTCACTAAGGGTGAAAGGGTAGTAAAGGAAACTCATGATGAGAACAAAAGAAATGTTAATCATGATTCCATAGACTCTAATGTGGGATCGAAGACCCATCATATTCAAAAAATCGATATGAGGAAGTTTGATGGCAAGGATCCCGCAACATGGATATTACAGATGGAGCAATTTTTCGATCTCAATAATGTGCAAAACACACAAAAGGTACGTATGGCAACGTTATATTTGGAACCAAATCAGTTTGTATGGTATCAATGGCTTTGCTCTCGTAAACAATTTATCACTTGGGCAATTTTTACGGAAGAATTGGTGGCACATTATGAGGATACAAAAAGCAACACTTTTTTTAGCCAATTGATAAGTCTCAAACAAAAGGGTTCAATAATGGAGCACATTGAGGAGTTCCAAAAATTGAACATAAGGGTAAAAGATATCCAAGAGGAGCATAGGATTGATGTGTTCATAGGGTCTTTAAAGGATAATATCCAACATGATGTTCGCCTTTGGGAACCTGATTCATTAGAGAAGGAATTAGGTTAGCAAGAAAAATGGAAAGCAAAATTATGGCAACCAGGAAGCATACCACTCACAACTATAAAGATGGAAGTGTTGTTGCCCCTAGTCTTCCATAACCTACAAGGTTGACACCACAACAATTGGAAGAAAAAAGAGCAAAAGCGCTTTGTTACAGTTGTGATAGCAAGTACACTAAAGGTCATAAGTGTGCTGAGAAGAAATTATTCTACATAGATTGTGAAGAGGAAGAAGAAAAGGAGCAAGAAAGGTCAAAAGAAGAGGATATACTCCAGGAACAAAGCCTAGATGAAGAAAAAATGAATCCGACGATATCTTGTAAGCATTGGCAGGAATTACCACTCCTCAAACCATCAAGATAGAAGGACAAATCAAGAAGAAAAAGGTAATAGTGTTGATTGATTCAGGAAGTACCCACAATTTTATTCATTGTAAGGTAGCAAAAGAATTGAATTGCTTCCTATATCCAGCACCAGAGTGTCAAGTGATGATTGCAAAATGGAGGAACAATAAATTTCTCTGGAAGTGCCATAATATCAAGCTATCCATGGGAGAATATGTATTGACTAGCCCAATGCTTTCCATTCCAATGGGAGGTGCTGATGTTGTACTAGGAGTCTAATGGCTACAATCTTGGGTACAATAGCTTTTATTTTCAAGAAATTTTCTTGAAATTTTCTATGGAAGGAAAGGAAGTTGAATTAAGGGGTATTGCAGGGAAACCGGGAAAGATAATCAACTCTAATGGTATGACAAAGCTTCTAAAAAATGAACGAAAAGGTGTAATTGCACAATTATGTTCGCTAGATGTTTCCACATTGGAATCATCTATTTCTCCAGATCTCCAAATAGTCTTGGACAATCATTCCAAGGTATTTGAGACTCCCAAAGGTCTCCCACCTATTTTTGATCGTGATCATGCTATTCATTTGATTCCAGGAAGTGTTCCTCCAAAAATCAGGCCGTACAGATATCCCTATGCCCAAAAGAGTGAAATTGAACATATGGTTGCAGAAATGCTAGAGGCTGGTATAATTCAACCGAGTCAAAGTTCTTTCTCTACTCCAGTAGTATTGGTGCACAAGAAGGATGGATCATGGCGCATATGTCCGGATTATAGGGAGCTCAACAAGCTCACTATTAAAGATAAGTTTCCCATTCCTGTCATTGATGAATTACTGGATGAATTGCATGGATTGATTTACTTCACCAAGTTGGACCTTCGTTCAGGATATCATCAAATCAGAATGAAGACTGAAGACATTCCAAAAATAGCATTTAGAACTCATGAGGGTCATTATGAATTTTTGGTCATGCCTTTTGGCCTTACGAGTGCACCTTCAACATTTCAAGGGTTGATGAATTCTATTTTCAAACCATTCCTTAGAAAATTTGTGTTAGTATTTTTTGATGATATACTAATCTACAGCAAGTCTTGGAAGGA
>APFE030200185.1:73532-98667 GCA_000404065.3 Pinus taeda
TTGCACGGCGGATAACTGCTTGTCTTCTCGGGATTGTCATATCCTTCGCCATTTCCCCATGTTGTTCATGCTGACTGTATGCTTCTTCTCTAAACTTCCTCTTTGACTATGCCACGTTACCATTCTTTAGATAGCTTCCATCTGTTGTCCGTGGCTATTACAAAATAGCTCGCTTTAGGTAATTACTGTTGCTGGTGTTGCGGCAACTGCGCAGTTGCTGTTTCTGGTGTTGCAGCAACTGCGTAGTTGTTGTTCTTCGTGTTGCAGCAACTACTCATTATACTCCTGCAAGCTTTATGACAGTTATTTGATAATTTTAGTCGGCGTTTCCAAGGATAAGTAAAAAGATATTTACAAGTATGAAATAAACAATTAAATATAGACTTGCGGAAGGTTACTTCATACCTTGGGGTTAATATGCCATTATGAAATAAAAGCTTTTGCTTATGACTGTAAAAAGGGTAAATATACGGCAAAAGATAAGTCAAAAATTGGTCAATTGTGAGTCCCAACATCCCCCCCAACTGAAGAGATTGCATGTCCCCATGCAATGTCTAATCTGAGTCTGAGTCGGAAAACTGGGACGAACAATGAAGATTACTAAGGCAATAGCTGAAGGGAGTATCCTCGAACCTTTCTCTGAAACCACAAACAGTTCTCATCTGTTTCCATATTGCTGCCTCTTCTCTGTTAGAAAGTTCAAACTTCCCCTTATATTGATCACCTGGCAACCATAAAAGTGGGAACTTAAACCTGTAGCCTATCCATTTTTCTGCACAAAATTTCATGCTTTCAACATACCGAGGTACCCTTGATAATGCTACTTGCAGATTTGATGGGTTATACGGGTGATATTCTCTCCTTTCTGTGGGGCAGTTATCCCAAAATAGTTTATTTGCTTCCACAGCCAATGATGCTTTGGTTTTTATGTACTGCTGACAGTCTGTTAGGACCTATGTTCGCAGTTTCATAACATGATCCTTCATCTCATCATTGCCTATCATTTTTAAATGCTACGAAATGAAAGCGGCAGGGTTCTGAGGTTCAGCTCGAATCCACAAGAGGCAATTTTGTTCATTCTGGAGGCCTGAGATATAGGCATTTTTCCAGGTGAGCTGGTTTGCAAGAAAGGAAATGAAAGCTCTTAATTGTGTATCACCTACCACAGGTGTCATATTAATGTTTCTTTCTTCAGACACCGCCTCGTTGTGGAGGTATAATTCACATAGTAGGTTCTGGTCATTTTTGGGTGCTCCTGCAAAAGTTGCCATGAACTGATCTGCTGTGACCACTTGATAGGGTCTCCCTTCCTTGATAGCCTTCAACTGAATAAATGCAAGCCTTTCCCTCAAGAATGTGGCATAGTTGAAGGAGGGCTTTCTTGCTGCGAGCATCCTTTGGCACAACTCAAACATCAGGGACATCCTATGTTTTAGTTCCTTAATTTCTTTATACTGTGCCCTGCACTGTTCCAGTGCTTTCCAATTCTTATAGGCATGGTCAAACCAGGTTCCTTTCTGTTGTTCAAATGCTTTCCCTTGAGATTGATGATATTCTCTCCACCATATGCGTTTGAGTTCCAGAAAACTTTCTGTTTCTACCCCTGCATCTTTAACAGTAGGGGGCTTTGTTTTCATGTAGGCATCAACTGAAATTGTCTGTTCTGTAGGCTGGAATAATCCAGCATCTTTTTCTTCACTTTCCACCAAAGCTTCTTTCTTGTTTTCTTCTGGGACTGTTTGCTCTTCTTTTATAGTTGTCTGGGTAAGCTGGGGTGATTCTGCATCTTCCTCCATAATAGTCTGGGTAGGCCGGGGTGATTCTGCATCTTCTTCCTTTTTGTCCTGCATAGCATCGGGAAGCTCCTTTGTTTGTTCTTGTGCAGCCTCTGAGGAACTTACTGGTTCTTGTGTAGCAGTAAGTTCCTGTTCTTGGTCTTTCATGTTTTCTAGATGACCTGTTGGTTCTTGTGTGTCAACAGGTCTTACCGACTGCATTTCTTCTAAGGATCCTGTTGGTTCTTGTGTAACAACAAGATTCTCCTTCTGCAATTCCTGTGAAACTCCTGTTGGTTCTTGTGTAACAACAGGGTTCTCATTCTGTACTTCCTCTGAAGCTGGATCTTCCTCCTGCATTTCCTGTGAAACTCCTGTTGGTTCTTGTGTAACAACAGGGTTCTCATTCTGCACTTTTCCTGAAACAGGTTCGTCCATCTGCACATTCTCAGGGCTTCCTGACTGCACTTTTTCTCCAGATCCTGTTGGTTCTTGTGTAACAACAGGTTTTTCTGCTTCTTCGGCATCATCAACTTCCTTTGTTTTATTTTCAGCCTCGAGGGCTTCCTCTATTGGTTCCTTCACTAACCTATACCCTTCCTGAGCATATATCTCGCCACAACTTGTATAGAGATATTCAGTATCTTTGCTTTTATCTGCTGCCGAGGCTGCTCTTGCCAAAACGTGCAAACTGAATTCTGCTTCATAATCTTCCTTGATTCTTATTATCTCTTTCTGGTAATCCTGAATTTGAGCTTTCAGAAACTCAATTTCTTCTTGCAGGGCGGGTATCATAGTCTGATCCTGTGAGATAGTGGATCCGAGTGGAGGCCGAGATTCTGCTATATCAATTTGGTCAATATTTCCCACAGGTGGTTCTTGTGTGTCACCTGGGGTAGTGGCTGGTTCTTGTGTTACAGCCACTTGCTCACTATCATTGTGGGTGTCGGCAGCTGGTTCTTGTGTTACAGCTACCTTAAGATATGAGGCCACGAAGCTATGAACGCTTTGTATCTCAGCCTCTGTGGGTGAGGGAGAAGGGTTTCGGGAAGTGGCCGGAGTACGGGGTTTTAAAAGAATGGATGGTGGGCTGGAAGGTTCAGGGGATTCGACTACTGCCATTTTTCGTTTTGGTAAGAAGGCAGAAAATTGAGGTGTTTTTCTCTTTCTTGTAACTGAAGTGGTAGTCGGGGTGGTGGATACTTTGGCTAGAACCCTCGTTCTTTTTCTTTTTACTGGGGTTTTCTTTGGCTTCTGCCTTTTTCGTTTAAGCTGCATAATTGGGATATTATCTTCAGAATCATCAGTGGAGATACTGAGTATGGGGGCGGGAGAATTGGTTCTTTTGGGCGACACAGTTAATTCCACTGCTTCTTGTTCCTTTTCTGTAACATGCAGAGGCATTTGCTGGGGTTGTTCGGGGCTATGCTCTGTCTGCTGGGGGTCTTCCGAAGGGGTTTTCTTAGGGGTGTCATCCATTTGTTGAGGAGGCTCCTGGTCTTGCTGAGATATATTCTCAGCTTGACAAGAAGTTTCCTCTTGATGGGGACTGCCCTGCACAGGCTGTGGACTTCCTTCCCTTGGATGGGGATTAATGGGGGGTGGCGGGATGTTTAAAGGAAGAGCCCTGTTAATCAATAGTTGAACTAGGCGATGGTGCTTCAGGGAGAGGGCTGGATTCTTCGCTTTCATAGCATATCGTGCCATATTTTTAAGACATCCCAACAAATAATATGGCATATTCACTAATTGACCATTTCTTAAGTGATTTAACAGAATGAAGTCGTGTTGGTAGATTACTTGGTAACGACCTTCGCATGTTAGATATTGTTTGACGAATTCGGCGACTCTTGGCCATGGTTGAGGTAGCGACCGCAATGCTACACCTCTACCCTTGGTTTCTACCTCCTCACCCGGACGGAGAAAGTCTCGTTGCGCGTTCAGAATCACTTGTTTCCCGCTGAACCATCTTGTACCAGTGGTTGGAAGTCCGGTGACTTCGGCTATGAATTCTTCCGTGACCGGGACTTGAATTCCTTGGACGACAGAGAATCCTTCTGTCAAATTGCGTGTTAATTCCAGGACTTGTTGTTCGTCAAAGTCCGGAAGTCTCCTAAAATATTCTGTCCATCCAGCTTGCATGAAGATTTGGTAAATTTCTGGAAAGAGCTTCAGAACTGCTGTCGTGGCTGGTTCATGCGTGATGAGGCCTCCTCCCATGGCTATTGTTTCAGTAAGTCTTCAGAATTCGGGGCCGAGCTACCAATTTTAACTCAGAGTATACATCACAATTGGTAACGTGCTGTAGTTTTTACATAGAACCGGGAGAATTAAGGGTGGCGGTGGTTGGCGTGGCTAATTATTATGAAATTGCTTCGGTAAACTCCCCCTTCCCTTTTTCCTACGTGTGAATGATATGATTGGGGAATGTAATCATTTGATGTACCTATCACCTTTTTCCGCTTATCTAGTATTTAATGCTTATTCATAAACGTGCATACCTTTGTTTTACCTTTTTGGATCGCTGCGTCACAACGTCTTTTCTCGTTTTGCTGTCAAATTATAATCATTATCGCGGATCTTAAAAGCACGGGAATATGATAATGACAGGGAAGTGACGATGAGGTTCTGTAATCATCACGAAAGGTGATTTCTTTCGTGTGGAAAGGATATTTCGGATCAGTAAGCACTGTCGTGGCACCAAGATTGGTGTTGCAGCCACAGAGAATTATGTCGGAGAACGGGAAGTGGTGTTGCAGCAACAGAGGTGGTGTTGCAACAACAGGGAATGGTGTTGCAGCAACGGGGAATGGTGTTGCAGCAACAGGGGTGGTGTTGCAGCAATAGGGAATGGTGTTGCAGCAACGGAGAATGGTGTTGCAGCAACAGCGGTGGTGTTGCAGCAACAGGGAATGGTGTTGCAGCAACGGGGAATGGTGTTGCAGCAACAGGGGTGGTGTTGCAGCAACGGAGATGGTGTCCGCCTTATGGTTCCTTTTGAAGCCTTGCTCTTAGCTACTTCCCACGTTCTATCTGCAAAATCTGAAAATATAATATTGTGATTCTTGGCAGGAATTATTAGTTCCTAAAAAAAAATGTCTAATCTTAATAGCTACATAAATAATAGAAATTCAAGTGTTCTGAGGGATGGCAAGTTCCTCTGGAAAAGAATATTGTTTTATTGCCATGCAAGTAGCTTTGAAGTCCTCTTTGGAAATCGGCTGCTGATATAACCGAAGCCGGTAGCCATTCACCAACAGTGGTGTTCTGCTCCCATCGATTGTTACTAGTCTAACTGTTCCATTTGGGAAAACAGTATCCACTTCATACGGTCCCAGCCATCTTGTTCTCAGCTTCCCTTGAAAGTTCTTAAAACGTGAGTCGTAAAGAAGAGCCCAGTCACCTTTTTGGAACTACTTTTGCTTAATGGTTCTGTCATGCCATCTGCTCCTTTGTTGCTATATCATAGTTGTTTGGTGGACGGAATCTAGTCTTTTTTCGTCCAATTCCTGCAACTACTGTAACCTGGCTGTCTGTGCATCATTTAAATCTAGGTTAACAGCTAAGGCAGTTCTTAAAGTCTTAATTTCAAATTCTACAGGAAAAATAGCATTCTTTCCAAAAACCAATTCATAGGGTGAAAATCCTGTTGTATTTCTCCAGGTGGTTCTGTAGGCCCAAAGAGCCTCGAGCAACCGCTGAAACCAGTCCCTTCTATTCTCCTTTACTGTTTTTGTTAAGATAGCCTCTATGACCTTGTTTGTGATTTCCACCTGTCCATTCACTTGAGGGTGGTAAGGCATGGTCATCTTATGTTTGATATGGTACTTCTGAAGCGTATCTTTGAAATCGTGGGAATTAAAAGGAGGCCCTCCATCAGTGACTAATTCTCTGGGTAGACCAAATCTAACGAAGATTTCTTCAAACAAGAATGTTAATACTGCTTCCTCATTAGCTTTGATAAGTGCTTTGGCTTCTACCCATTTAGTCATGTAGTCTGTGCATACTAGAATGTAAATTCTTTGATTGGATGGAGGGTTAATAGGACCTACAAAATCTAATGCCCATTTCTCAAAGGGTTCGAGAGTTACCTGAGGGTTGAGTGGCATTTCATCCATATGGTTGGGCTGGCCCATTCTTTGGCAGCTGTCACAGGCCTTCACATATCTTTTTGCATCTTTAAAAAGTGACGGCCAGTAATATCCCATTCTAAGTACCTTGTGAGCTGTTCTTTTATCTGCAAAATGTCCTCCACAAGGACCATCGTGACAAGCTTTCAATATGTCATAAATCTCGTCTTCCCCAACGCACCTCCTAATTTCTTGATCTATTCCTGTGTGGAACAGACACCCGCTTATCCAGCTGTACCTAGCACTTTGCTGGATGATCTTTCTTCTTTCCCTGTGTGATAGGTGTGATGGTAATTTTCCTGCAACTAGATAATTGGCAATGTCCGCATACCAAGGTGAGTGAGCAGATACTGCAAATAGATACTCATCCGAAAAAGAATCATCTACTGGAACATTTTCGTTAGTTTTTAACCTAGAAAGAAAGTCAGCAACTACATTTTCTTTTCCTGGCCTATCTACTATTGTGATATCAAATTCTTGTAGTAGTAATAACCACCTGGTGACTCGAGCATTAGTAATTGATTTATTCATTAAATACTTGATAGCCGAGTGGTCTGTATGCACAAAGGTAGTATAGCCAGTAATGTAATGCCGAAACTTATTAATAGCATAAATGACTGCTAAAAATTCTTTCTCGGTTACTGTATAATTTAACTCAGCTAGTGTCATATTTTTGCTAATGAAATAGATAGCATAGGGGAGATTATTTTCTTCCTGACCCAGGATAGCCCCAATTGCTGTGTCTGAGGCATCAGAGGAAATGTGAAAGGGCAGTGCCCAATCAGGTCCTCTCAAAATAGGGGCTGTGGACAGCTGATGCTTAAGTTTATTGAATGCAGTCTCACAGTCATCAGTCCACTTGAATTCAACATTTTTCATTAATAATACAAACAAAGGGGAGGCTATTTTAGAAAAATCTTTAATAAATATTCTGTAATAGCCGGCATGTCCTAAATAACTTCTCACCTCTGTTTGTGTTTTGGGGATAGGAAGGTTCTGGATTACCTGAATCTTAGCTGGGTCGACTTGGATTCCTAGAAACGAAATGAAATGTCCTAATACAATGCCCTGGTTCATCATCATGTGGCACTTTTCAGTGCTCAGAGCAAGGTGTGCTTCAATACACCTTTTGAGTACTTTTTCAAGGTTTTGAAGGGCGTCTTCAAAGGTCACTGTAACATCCCTAAGTAACTTAGTGTAAATTAAACAGTTGAGAAATAATTATGAATCAGTTATTAACTGATTCTTGATACGCATGAAACTAAGTTGAGAAATAATTACGAATCAGTTATTAACTGATTCTTGATATGCGGGGAACTGAATGAGGAACAAATAGTTGGGTGTCAAATAATGGAGGAAAAGCCTCTAACAAATTATTCCTCCAACTACTGCACCCTTCAGTAAATGTATAACTATGCTCCTGGGTATACATTACACCTCATTAATGACTGTGAAGTTTAGGTAAGGTGGCAGAAAGAAAGATTTCTGCTAGATGTATTTGTTGTCATCTGGTAACTTGGGATGCTTGAGCATGCATTTAAAAGATCAAGCGTTGAGTTTGTGTTGGCGGCTATAAGGAAACCTCCTACGGAAGATGGAAGGAGGTTTTGCGTGGGAATGAACCAGACATCAGGCATTGGGTGGACTGTTCATGGTAACTTAGATTATTTACAGATTACGCACAGAATTGCAATTATTTGTAGATTATATTGATATGCACAGACTTCTCTCGATTCTGCGAGTACGTTTCTATTCTAGACTTATTCAGTGTAGATTGTCTAGATTTATTTTTGCCATAAAATTTTGTGTTCTGTTAAGCAAGTGAATCGTTTCATTCATGATGTTGAGTTAGCTATTTTAAAGATGATTTTTCCTTTCTGCGGTTGGGACTATAAGTTAAGAACAAGTTAATGTTGATTGCTTAAGAACAGAGCTTCCCGCTCTTTTATTATCTACCTATGAGTGCTTGGATTTATCTAGCGAGCGGATTTATCCAACAAGCTTAATGGTTTGGGTCCATGTTAGAGTTTCCGTCCCCGAGGGAGGTTCTTCCTCCGTGTTGCAGGTGATGAAAGCATGCAGTGGAAGCATGGAGAGAGCCACCGACGAGATAAGTATTTATGACAATCTTGGAAATATAAGAGTTTATGTTAGTATTTGAGATAAGTATATGTTAGTTTGCTCAAAGAAATAGCTATTTTGGGTAAGGAGAATACTTATTCAATAGTTATTGCATTTTTCAAAAATAGAATGAATATTAAAGAAATAGAAGTTAATATTGCATTTATGGAAAGAAAGAATGCGTATAAAAGAAGTAGAATTTGAGTGGGATTTTATTGCAAAGGGATATATGCTTTATTGCATTGGGATCCTAGTTAATTTAGAAGTTTATTGTGGAAAATTTATGCATTGCATGCATGATAGAAATTGTGATATGATATTATGTGCTTCTTGGCACATCGATAATCATTCTAACCTTCTTGAAGAAAAACATATGTTTTATATACACAAATATAGTGTATTTTTAGAAAAAGAGGGCATTCTTCATACACGAAAATAATAACTTTATAAGAGACTTTTTGGAAAACAAAGATAGGGATTCTTTCCTTAAAAGACATACCTAAATAATGTTCATGTAAGAGCAAGAATCCATACTTGTTTCATGAAAAGACTATGTGTATTGAGGTAAAAATAATTGTGTTAGGAAGAACACATGTTGCATGCTCATAAGGGTAGCTATTGTGATTTAGGAGATATGATTTTGTGTGTACATAGAGAAAGTGGTCATGTTAACTTTCTTGCACAATATAATCTCTTGAAATATTGTCTTGCTAGATGAGTTGTGTTGACTTCTTGATTTTGTTGCATGAAGGGTAAGTTAACCTTGATTTTGTATTTTGATTCTTATACATAAAGATGGATATCTTTAATAATTTCTCGAAAGAAAAGCTTGAGACTCCTTCATATAGGAAGATAGAGAGATGAGGTTATAATGACTTCCCTTAAGAAAGAATTATGTAATTGTTTACATGAAATGTTGATAGAATTCTAGAAAAGGGATTATGTGTTGCATACTTTCAAGGAGGGCTCTTATGATGGCTCTTATGATAAGCTACTGTATGCATAAAGAATAGTCAATGTGTTCTAAAGATATATTCTTTGTATGGCTAGAAGAACTATTGGGCCATATTTCTTTAGGAAAATGATAGGTGATTACTATTATGCTCACATAACTATTATCTTAGCTTCTTGATTAAGATGTGTATGCACACGAGATTTGTGTTAGCTTTCTTTAGAAAGGATATACATATATTCGCATGCAGGAAAAAAAACTACAGGTTCTGTGATAATGCTTTATATATTCGCATGCATCAAAAGTGATAGCTAAGGGACTAGTTCTTTTGACAAAGTTTATGTAAATTTTCATGCAAGAAGATTATAACTGATATTTTAGTTAGTCCCTTCAAAGGAAGCCTTAGTGCTTGTGCCCTTTAAGAATATGTGCAGTGCTAGTTAATATGATTATTTATAAATGTAATCATGATGTCAATGTTGATAATGAGAACATGGACTTGTAAACTAATGATTAGTTCTCTTAAAGAGAAATATGCATTAGTGTGAATAAGCATTGTGAAAAGTAGAATAAGAATTTACTTGAATATATGCACTAGTTAATTAGTATGTTATACTTGCTCATGCAGATGAGTAGATGTTGAAAGATCTCTTTTAGAGGTTGATTATTGATTCATTAATATGGTATCTAATCTTGTTGTCAAAGTTTGTTGACGACAGCATTGACACGAAACGATGGCGGTTGGTGCCAAAGAAAAGTGATGTTCAACATTGTGGCAGGAAAATGATTAACGGGCCATGTAGATGAGTTAAGAGTTGCAGGATTGTCCACTGCTAGAACGATCATGCCACAAGGAATGTTGCATGTGACGGTATGTAAGGAAAGGGTTTCATGGAAAATGTATTAGCTTTTAGCTAGTTATGTAATAACTTAATGATAATTCGTTGTAATAATTTCATAACAATGATTAAGGGATGGAATCCCTTATGAGCCATTGAGTGAGGGGTGAAAACCCTCACGAGCGTTTAATAATAAAATTAAACGTTTGCTGGTTTTCACCCTACGGGGTTTCCAGGGTATATTGGTGTTCAGTGGTGTGATTGCCTTTTGTGTCAATTTTGATGATGATGAATCCTTGATGTTGATGGTTCTTTATTTGGTGGCATGATCATATTGTCCAAGTAGGAGATTAATTAATATGTTTATGGAAATGATGAAATGGATGCAAGGATTTATGAGACAGTTTATGTTATTATACTACCACAATGGTGGTTAAAGGTTATGCAATGGTTATGTAACTTACTGTCTTTGATGGAAATTTACTTGATGTACTAATGAATATTATATCTAATGGTTAATGATGAATCGTGGAGTTGTGAATTGGATAATTACTTGTGGTCATTTGTATAAAAAATGTCTAACTCCCTACTTTTACATGCGAGGTTACCGGGGTATGTTACAGTCACTCCATAAGGGGTAAAGTCGTCCATGAATATTTCTAATGAATCGTTTAGCATATCAGAAAAGATTCCTATCACCTCTCTCTGAAATGTCGCTGGAGAATTACACAACCCAAATGGCAATACTCTATAGGCAAAAGTTCCCCATGGGCTGGTAAATGTGGTTTTGTCCTGATCCTGGGGTGCAATCCTGATTTGGTTGTATCCACTAAACCCATCCAAAAATGAGAAAAATTTCTTACCTGCTAAGCTATCCAATACTTGATCAATAAATGGTAAAGGGAAATGATCCTTTTGTGTTGCTTTATTTAATGATCTATAATCTACACATACTCGCCATTTCCCATTCTTTTTTGGTACAATTACGAGTGGAGAAACCCACTCGCTGTCAGATATTGGATATATGAATCCTGCATTTAGGAGTTTTTGGAGTTCCTCCTTCACAATTTCTCTGAGGTTAGGGTTCATTCTTCGTTGGGGTTGGCAGACTGGTCGGGATCCCTCCTTGATGTATATACGATGGGTACATAATTCAGGGGAGACTCCTTTCATGTCTGTGTAGTCCCATGCGAACGCCTCTTTGTTTGCTTGGAGTAACTTTATTACTTTTTGTTTTTCATCCTCCGTCAAATCAGGATTTATACTCAGCGTTTTACCAGGCTTGATTTCAACTGTTGTGCTCTTGGAAGGGTTACCTAGCGCTGTTTGGCATAAATTTTCATTATTCATATTCTGCTGTGATTCTGGTTCTAGGATTGCAACAAAGTGATTTGATGTTTCTAAGCTAACCGAAGACGGTTCAGAAATAAAACTACTAATTAGCTCATCTTCGGTAGAATCTTTAAAGGTCAAAGATTGCCCAATAGTTAATATTGGTTGGGTTTCCTCGTCCTCATAGTCCACCCATATGGAGTTATCACTGTTAATCATGGTAGTGGCATGGGGATAGAGGGTAAGCTGTTTCGTTTCTTGTCCATTGGAGATGGTCATTGACCCAGATCTACAGCTGATGAAAGCATCTGTTGTAGCTAACCACGGTCTCCCTAGAATCAACGGATGACCCCCCAGCTTCGTTTTGGTTTGTAAGACCACAAAGTCAACCGGGTAGTTCCATGATTCTACAGAGATTATAAGGTCTTCAATGACCCCTTCGGGTTTGATCGTAGAACGGTCAGCTAGTTCTAAGATAGTAGGAGTTTCCCTGATAAAATTTTTCAATTGAAGTAATTGAGCTGTTTCGAGAGTCATGATATTTATTGCAGCTCCTAAATCTACTAAGACCTTAGAGATAAAGGTTTTTCCTACCTGGACTGTTACTGTAGGGTGACCAGGGTCACCATACTTGACAGGATAATCTTTTTCAGTCATTAAGGCAGTTAATTCCCCCATCACATGAACTGTGAGGGGGTCTTTAGCCTTCCTTCCAGGTTTCTTTACACAGATATCTCTAATAGTTCTAGCGTATATAGGAACATCCCTTAGAGCCTGTAATAATGGAATTTTTACATATAAGTTCTGTAACTCTCCTAACAAATTGAAGGTAGGTTGTTCTGGCACTTTAGTGAGAGTTAATCTTTCAGAGAATGGTGGGTCTACCGCTTGGTTATTCCTGTTAGGTGTTGTTTCTACTGTTTCAGTATTATGGTTAGCTGATTTCTCTTTTCTAGTCTCTTCTTTGTCCGAGTCCGTGATATCATCTATAATAGGTTCCACTATTCTCCCTGAGCGGAGATGGATGTCATTACATTGCAGGGGAGGAATAGACTGACTCTGAATGTCAATGACTTGCAAGGCTTTATTATTCGGGTTAGGGTTAGGTTGAACAGGTAGCTGTGGTCTCATTGCCTGATTATTCGAAGGATTATTTGGTGGTAAAGGAAGAGATTGTTGTTGTTGAGGGAAAGGTATCTGTTGGGCTGCCCAGTTCAGGTTCCACTGATTAAAGTATGATTGCTGGGGAGCCCAAGGGTTCCACATAGTCAGGTCAGGAAAGGGTTGTTGCATGTGTGGAAAGTTCATTGTGTTGAAGGGTGGGTACTGCATCTGATTCATGGGTGGGTAAAAAGGAGAACTATTATTCCAACGATTGAATGTTGTATTAGAGCTCGTACCTTGTCTTTGCGGCCATTGCCTCCTTTGAGTCATTAGATACACTGCTTCAGCTTCTTCTTTAGTTGTTTGCAGTGCTGCTTTGATTCCAGGCAAAGAGGGACATTGTTGTGTTTCATGATCCTTCTCGCAGATTGTGCATATGGGCATCCTATCTAGTGGGCATTCTCTGAGTGGATGTTTCTCTCTGCATTTTGAACAGAAAATCGCCAAGGCAGCTTCTACTTCTACCTGTTTCTTCTTGACCTGCAGAGAGTCAATCTGTGAAGCAAAAGAACTTAGCATTTCGGTTTTAAATTCTTCTAATAAGTTACCTATCTCTGCTCTTGTTGCTCCTCCACTGGCTGACTTTGAACCCTTGAATACACATTCTCTTTGCCTTTTGATCTGCCTGCCGCTCCCCTTGAACATCGCATACAGAGCCTAATAATTTCCTCAAATGGTTCTTTAGAAATGTCCCCTTTTCCAAGCATGTTCAACATGTCCAGGCAATCATCTCTTACTCCTCTTAGCAGTATGGTCTTCAAAATATCTTTGCTCATGTTAGGATGATTAGACCGCTGCAAATTATACTGTAATCTTCCACGAAATCTTCTATTTTCATCCTCTTTCTGGACCATTTTGACAATTCTTCCTTTCCTTTCTCTGTCTGACAGTAGTCTTGATACTTAGCCAGAAATCCTTCTTTCATTTGGTCCCATGTGGTGATCGCCTGAGCTCCCAAGCTCATAAACCACCTCAATGCGTTCCCTTTTAAGTTGCTGGAAACAGTTTCAGCTTCTGATTAGGATTTATGTAATCATAGCTTCTGCACAGTATGTCGAATTCGAAAAGGAATTCGTCTGGATCTTCGGAGGACAATCCATGGAAATTGGGTAACGCTGAGAGTGGAATATTTTTCATGGGGGTCGTCCCTCTCGGAAGTTCCCCGATAGGGAATTCCAGGGTAGAGAGCGAGTTTTCCCCTCTCCCTTCTGTTCTGTTATCCTCCATCGGGATTTTCCCTGAATCACTCGCCTTGTCTTCTGTGCCTTCTGTTTCCTCGGGTTCCTCTTCCGGTTCTTCAGAGTATTCTGGTGCTTCCAGTTTCCTCTCAGGTCCTATCACTTCCTCCGTCTGCTGGTCTGTCTGTGAGGAGTGTTGGATCTGGGGTCTCCGGGAACTTGTCCACTGTGATGTCTCAGCCTTAGAGATGATTTCGTCTATGAAAGTCTTCCTTCCTCCTTTGCCGCCCGTAAAATTGGGTTTCTTGCGTCCTCTCATACACCTGTTATTTCCACAAAGAAACCATTAATGCTTTTAGAGTTCTTTAGTTTCCTTCCCCGGCAACGGTGCCAAAATGTTGGCTAGTTGAATTGTTTGTGAATTAAACATTCAAGTACCACATTAATTATCGACCAGGGAAAGTCCTTTTATTTCAAAGGCACTGCGTACTGTATGTACTGAAAGTCCAAAAGCATAAAAAGCTGTAGTATACGTACTTCTTACGTTATATCATTACAGTACTTTAAAATGAAAACAATTAATTAGAATTACAAATCTGAGAAACGAAATAATGAACATTTTGCTGGCAGAGGATTAGGACCCTATCCTCCAGATGGGGATGTCCAGCACCTGCCCCTATTATCAGAATTGCTGATGCACACAGCACTCTCATTCACCGGTGAGAAATAAACTCAAAAAGCAATGAAACAGAGTACTAGTAAAGCAAAGAATACCAGAGGTAATGCTGTCAAATCCACACAGAGTACCAAGAAGAACTTACCATACATCTACACAATCAACAGGAAAGTAAATGGGTGAATCTTGTGAGGAAGGTGGGCCCAGTCCTTCTCACAAGATTCCCCGAGAAGACGAAGACGGACTTAAGTGCTCAAAACCAGTTTTATATTCATCTGCCAAAAAGATTAAGTACAATGGAACTCAGACCTGCTGATGTTCTTCAAAACCTTAATTACAGACCGACTATTGACACCCCGTTTCATGTAGATGTCTCCTCTTTATAGAGGAGACATCTACTACAATAGAATATTACAACTTTTCAGTTAATACTTTGTGTCAAAAATAAGCAAATTAGAATGCTGTTACAACCATATGATAATGCATCTTTTTCTGGAGCTTTGGCTGTTACACGACGGATAACTGATTGTCTTCTCGGGATTGTCATATCCTTCGCCATTTCCCCATGCTGTTCATGCTGACTGTATGCTTCTTCTCTAAACTTCCGCTTGATTATGCCACGTTACCATTCTTTAGATAGCTGCCATCCGTTGTCCGTGGCTATTACAAAATAGCTTGCTTTAGGTAATTACTGTTGCTGGTATTGTGGCAACTGCGCAGTTGCTGTTTCTGGTGTTGCAGCAACTGCGTAGTTGTTGTTCTTCGTGTTGCAGCAACTATTCATTATACTCCTGCAAGCTTATGACAGTTGTTTGACAATTTTAGTCAGCGTTTCCACGGATAAGTAAAAAGATATTTACGAATATGAAATAAACAATTAAATATAGACTTGCGGAAGGTTACTTCATACCTTGGGGTTAATATGTCATTATGAAATAAAAGCTTTTGCTTATGACTGTAAAAAGGGTAAATATACGGCAAAAGATAAGGTCAAAAATTGGTCAATTGTGAGTCCCAACAGTATTCTGGTTACCGTGATTATACTGTTCTAGTTGTTTGGTTGAGTTTTTGGTTAATTCAGTGATTGAGTTCAAGTGATTGGTTGTCTCAGTTGGGTCAGATATTGATGATTGAGTTACAACGATAAGTTTTAGTTTGATAATGGGTATTGAGCTTAAATGTTGGTAGTTGGTCCAATTTGAAAATCTGATGAAACATGGCCTACAAGTTGTAATGTGGTGCAGCAGGTGGATCCAGTATGAAAATTTATGAAATGTGGTCCCCGAATGTGTTGAAGGTTGGGGCCTTCAATGAGGGAGTTGAAGCTTCCTTCCAATAGTAGTAGGTAAATCAGATTAGGGGATTGGAGCTCCCTTCTAGAGGGTGAAAATAAACGGGATTTAGAGGATTGGAGCTCCCTTCCAGTAGGAATTGGAGAATGAGTGAAGGTTGTAGCCTTCTGCAGGTGGATGCTTTCATATTGGTATGATTCTGTGCTAGTACAAGATTGTAAAAGATTTTCTTTATATTAAAAAGAAGATAGAGATGCCAACAACATTTGGTTTTTTTCCACATTGGGTTTTCACCTTAAATCTGCGTGTTCATGTGTGTTGCTTATGTGTGATGATTTATTTTGTTCTTACTGCACATGGTTACTGTCTATTTAATGTTTAATTAAGTACTGATGC
Organism: Pinus taeda; assembly: GCA_000404065.3. Classification (NCBI taxonomy): domain Eukaryota; kingdom Viridiplantae; phylum Streptophyta; class Pinopsida; order Pinales; family Pinaceae; genus Pinus; species Pinus taeda. Next base: position 89,388 of record APFE030200185.1, read on the forward strand.
ATTGGCTCAAGTGAAATAGAATAATTAACTAAAAATTAATCTTACTGGATATACGCTAGTTGTCTTAAGAACAATCACGTACACACGTGATTTTCCTTCAATAAAGTCACACACAGAATTTAGAATATGAAAATGAAATGTTTAATGATTTGAAAATACTGATTCACCCCCTCTTAGTATTTTTTCCAACAAAGTATTACTGAAAGAAAGTAGAAAGGTACTCTAAACCCTATCATCTTCATGCATTTAGAAAACATGGAAATTATAAAATCTAGTACGCACAAATAGGAATTTTTTGTCAACCATGCTGAAATAATAAGTGGTATTAAAAAGAAATGCATTTAGAAAACATGGAAATTATAAAATCTAGTACGCACAAATAGGAATTTTTTGTCAACCATGCTGAAATAATAAGTGGTATTAAAAAGAAACGAGACAATAGAGAAATTTAAATTTGCATCTAACGATTTATACTCAAAACTAAGGGCTACATCCAAGTAAGAATTACATTATTTTAAATTTATATGTATGACAATACCATAACAATTAACCATAAAAGAAATGTGTATCAAGAGTTCACGTCTCACAACCATACTCATCATTATAAACCCCGTTTACAAAGTAATTGGTCCATAACTAAGTAAAAGAACCTTCAGAACAAAGTAGGGCTAAGCGGCCATGATACTATAATAGAGCTCAACCTAGCCGTACTAAGGTTGACGGTCGTAGCCTAGAGATAATTGCATATACATTTTATGCGAGATTTCACCAACATTAATACTTGGAGCCAAATGAGGAGCAACATCATGATGGGGAAATTATAAATAAAATTGCATATTTGTTCTTACATTAACTAGAATGAGATATAATTCAAATAATATTGTAGACCCTTACCTTTGAGTCAAGTTGCAAAACCTTGAAGATGAATCCATGGCATGAAGTATGGCGTGTAATAAGTCCCAAGACTACGTCGACCAGATGGACAAACCCGTTTAGGGAAGAGAGAAAACCCATGCATGTGCCCTCAAATGAAATAGGATAAATAAGTAGTGGTTAATATACATTATCGACTCTGTTGAAGTTTAATTACTCTGTAAGTTAGAAGAACTATTGAGAGAGACAAACGAAGAGGGTTTACAAAAAAAAATTGCCTTATCTTAAGCCGAAATGCTGTAATGAAGCAGTGAAGAGTCACCTGATGAAAGACTTAGTTTGATAAACCACAATGAGAATAATCCATCTCTATGCTACGAAGTTGCAGAGCCCCACCAGAGGCAGGAGAGGAGGAGAATGAGCCGGGGAGGAACATGGTGGTGGAGGGAGTTTAAGGGTATGCATTTTGGCTATCCATATAGAAATTTGATGAATCGTTATATTTTAATTTATGCCAATCTGATGACAGATTATAGTTCTATCATCTAACAGTAAATCAATGGTGTAATACGGTACAGAGTGGCGAAAAGAGAAGGTCCTGGGGTTAGGCATCACTAAAAAAAAACTCCCAGTCTAGGAAAATAATGAAAAAAAAAAAGAATAAGACTGAATAATAAAATCTAACTCTATGCAAATAGACTCACGTCAATATTCACCTTCTTTAAATAGTGGAACCTTTATACAACAATCACAGTACAGATAACTCAGTATTTCTACAATAATAATAACAGTTAATAAGTACATAAAACCAGACTCGGGCATTAGGCCGTAAAAGAATAATAAAAGTAAGAGTCGAGCATGCCTTATTACCAAAAGAAAGTAGAAAGGGACTCTAAACCCTATCATCTTCATGAATGTAGAAAACAAGGAAATTATAAAATGTAGTAACACGTAGATAGGAAACTTTTATCAACCATGCTGAAATAATAAGTGGAATTATAGAGAAACGTGACAATAGAGAAATTTAAATTTGAAACCAGTAATTTATACTCAGACCTAAGGGTTGCATTCGAGTAAGAATTAAATTGTTTTAAATTTATGTGAATGGCAATACCATAACAATTAACCATAAGTATGCAAATGACAGAAGGGAGAGAAACTCCATATGGAAGATCAGTGACGGTCATGGAGGTTTTCTCTACTCACAACAAGAAATCACAAACGAAGCTGTGAGACATTTTAAAAATCAATTCAAAAGAAAGGAAAATTGCAGCTTTTAAATATCCTATGGGGTATCGACCTGGCTCCACATATGTTTGATGACGCAAAAAATGAAAGTCTATTCCAGCCCATTTTGGAGGAGCTTCTAGGAGTTATGAAGGCCTTTAAGAAGGATAAATGTCCTGGCCCGGACGGCTGGACCATTGATTTCTTCATTCACTTTTTTGACATCATAAAATTAGATTTGTTGAGAATGGTCGAAGCAGCAAGAATCTCTGGCAGCATTCACCAGATTATCTCCTCCACGCAGATAGCTCTTATCCCAAAGAATTTGGAAGCAGTCACCTTTAGTGACTTCAGGCCAATCTCATTTTGCAACATATCCTTCAAGATCATCACGAAAATCATTGCTGAAAGACTGAAAGCCCTTCGCCAGCTATCTAACAAAGGATCATCATGCTTTCTTGAAGGGGAGGAATATACTTGATGTTGTGGCAAACACTCAAGAAGGCCTGATCTCCATGATCTCCAACCAAACAGAAGCTACCATTCTGAAAATCGACTTTCAAAAAGCTTTTCACTGTATAGACTGGGGGTTCATCAGATGTTTGCTTGCTAAAATTGGCCTGAAATCAAATGCCATTAACTGGATCATGGCATGCATCGAGAATGTGAACTATTCAATCATCATCAATGGCATTCCCTCCCCGTTCTTCCCAGCAGAAAGAGGGTTGCGCCAAGGGTGCCCTCTTTCTCCGCTGTTGTTCATCCTTGCAATGAACTCATTGAGCCTACACATCAATAAGGCAGTCTCCAAGAATATATGCAGGGCCATGAAGATTTGCAGGAACCACTTCATCTCCCACAATTTGTTTGTCGATGATGTGCTCATTTTTGCAATGCTGTGCAGGTTATCGTGGATGTGTCTAAAAGATATATTAAATAAGTTTCAAAGCGCCACTGGTTTATAGATAAACAAGTCTAAGTCCACTCTTTACCACAACGACGCCAACATGGAAACGGTGGAATGGATATCTTTGCTGTTTGGAATAGAAGCAAAACCAATTAAGGATGGCATTAAATACTTGGGTTTTCGGCTAAAGGCAAAGAGCTACACTAAGGACGATTGGCAATTGCTTATTGAGAGATACTACAAAAAGATCTCCGCCTGGGAGTATAAATATCTATCTCTGGCTGGAAGAATCGTTTTATCCCAAGCCGTTCTATCTCAACTTGCAGTTGATTGGGCCCACATCTTCTTTCTCCCGGCCAGCATCATACAAAATATGAATAAGGTGACCGCAAACTTCATATGGGGTGGAAAATCGGTGAAAGAAAAATATCATCTCACGAGCATGAAGAAAATCTCTCGGCGAAAATCCACAAGTGGCTAGGGCTTGCTTGACTTGAGGGCCTTCGAGAAAGCACTTCTGTGCAGGTCGTTATGGAGGGGAATCTTCGGGAAAGGGCCCTGGAGCACTACCATTAAATTAAAATATATGAGAGGAAAGAGTATGGAACACTGGTTTCGCCTAGGAAGGATTGGAGTCAGGAATGGTTCTGCGATATGGCTCAGCTTCTGCAAGATCGAGCAATACTTCCTAGCGAATCTGAGATCCTCCCTTCAATCTGGTAGCAATATCTACATTGGTCTTGACCCCATCATGAGCGGGTGTGCGAACATATCCATTCCTGTAAGCATCCTTTTTTTCCTCCACAACAAAGGCTTTTTTACATGGGACAAGCTTATTATAGGATGGCAAGGCCCCCTCCCATCATGGAAATCAGCCACGGATCTAGGTTTAACAGGGCATATGGCAAATCAGTGGAACACTGTCACAAACGTATTGAGAAGCTGTGGTTTTTACAGGTCTAGTCTACATGATTTCCTTATCTGAAAGGTGCCTTCTACTAACATATAGCTTCACATCAAGGACATATACACTGACCTACTAAGTTTTTTGCCCACGGTTTCCTGCCCCATTTTCCCAACAGTTTTTTGGAAAACACGCTGCTCTCCTAAATCAATTTACTTCTTGTGGCTGGTGTTTAACAACAAAAATCTATCCTAGGAGAATTTAAAAAAGAGACAATGGCACGAGCCGAGCAGATGCCATATGTGCCAATCTGAAGAAGAAACAAACTATCACATGTTCTTCCAATGTATATCTATTCAGCAAATATGGCATGAATTGGCAACTCTGTATGGTTTCCCCCTGGTCAATCACGTTTCTACTATAGCAGATTTCAAATGGTGGAGTGGACAGAGAGAGACATGACGCCCCTTCATTATCATTGTCCTGTGGTGTGTATGGAAGTGGAGGAACAGAATTATCTTCAACAATGTAAAAGAGCCTCTCAATGATATTTCACAACACATTATCTCCATCTTTGACACAGTTCCAAAAAAGGCTACTGGTCCCTCGAGGTAAGGTCTGGAGGGGAACCCTCCTCTTCCAGGACTTCTTGAACCACTGGTCCAGTTTTTCATCGCTTTTTGGCTTCTCATTGTATTGGTATAAGGGGCTTCTCCTTCATGTATCTGTTTTGTTTCCTGCAGTGTATCTGCTGTACATGCTTATGTATTTGCTCATCTCCATGTTCCTGATTATGTATGCCTTGTATCTGTTGTATTTGCTATGCATCTGTTCATTTACAGGGTACAACTTCCTTCATGTATATTATCTGCATCCATCTTCGAGGTTCCTCTCCCTCGAGCTATTTCCACATATGAATTATGTAACAATCTGCTCTGTTATATTTTCTCAATATAATACAATACAACTTTTACTTTCTGAAAAGAAAAAGAAAAAATAAATAAAAATATATTAAAATTGGTATCAAGAGTTCATGACTCACGACCATACTCATCATTATGCAGTTGTCTATAATGAGACTTTTTGAAAGCCTTTCCTGCAGGTTTTTCCGGTCAAAATCCGGCAGCAATTTATTGGAATCACAAGTTTGATAGCTAGTTTCTGCACAATCAAGGGGTCCCAGGGGTTTTTCAGGGTGCTGAATCCAAATATGCAGTTAAAAATTATTTTAACTGCTAAAAATCAAGATTTAACCTCAATTTCTTCCGCCGGATTCCGTCACCAGAATCTCCAAAAAACCGCATTATAAACAACTCCCATCATTATAAACCTAGTTTACAAAATAATTACTCCATAACTAAGAAAATTAAAAAACCTCCCTAAACAGAGTAGGGATAAGCAACCATAATACTATACGATAGCTCAACCTAGCTGTACTAACGTCGATTGTTGTATCGCGAAGATAATTGCATATACATTTTATGCAAGATTCTGGTCGGGTTCTTGAAACCCTCATTCGAACAACGGATACAAAGGCGACCTGTAACAATAGGAAAAGGATCTTAGCAAAACCTGGAATGCATGGGGGGTTAATTAACCAAGGTTAACTGCTCTAGTTCAAATCAATTACCTGTACAAACCACCAAAAGGGAAAATAATTAAAATCCAGGTTTAAAATATAAAAATGGAGCAACCAAAAGAGGTATCAAATTTGGGTTGGTTATTAACCTGAGATGGCCGCGAAACGCCTCATTCCAAACAAAGAGTAAAACCATTACTATTAAGACTTCAAAGAAAACCCTAAGAAACAAAACAGTAAAGAAAACATACCCCCGACACGAGTAGGTCCTCGAAGAAACCCCAACATTAAGACTTGGAGCCAACTGAGGAGTAACATGTCGTGGGGAAATTATATATAAAACTACATCTTTGTTCTTACATTAATTGGAATGAAACATAAGTCAAATAATATTGTAGGCCCTTACCTTTGAGTCAAGTCGTAAAACCCTGAAGATGAATCCATGGAACACAGGTATGACATGCAATAAGTCTTGAGACCGCGCTGACCGGATGGACAAACCCCTTCAAGGAAGACAGAAATCCCATGCATGTGCCCTAAAATGAAATAGGATAAGTAAGTAGTGGTTAAATACATTCTCCACAGTCTGCCGAAGCCGAATTACAAGTAATAATTAAGCCAAAATGCCATAACAAAGAAGTGAAATGTCATATGATGAAAGGCTTAGTTTGATAAACAACAATGAGAATAATCTATCTCTATGCTACAAAGTTATAGAGCCCAGCTGGAGGCGAGAGAGGAGGAGAATGAGCTGAGGAGGAACATGACCCCGGAGAGAGTTAAAGGGTATGCATCTTGGCTATCCATAAAGAAATTTGAGGAAAGGGTATAGTTTATATTTACACTAATCCAATGGCAAAAGATAGTTCTATCATCTAACACCAAATCAATGGCACAAAACTATACAGAATGGCATAGGAGAGGAGTAAGAAATGCCTTGCACCATAAATATAAGCCCAAAATCCATTACAAGAAAGATTCCCCAATAATACAAAATTGTAAGTTTAAACAATCACTTTAAAAAATAATAACAAAATTGATAACCAAATCAAACAAATCCTAAAATTTAAAAAATAATAACAAAATTGATATCCAAATCAAACAAATCCTAAAATTTTCTCAAATAACACCATGACAAAAGCATTGATCTTAGCCACAAATTGTAATATATAAATCTCTTTAGTAGCCATTACTACAATGCTCTTGTAACACACCTATAATCACATCAAATTGTGGTTTCCCATAATTTGCATTTCATTGAATTTAAAGTGAAAAAGTACAAAAACACTTTTCACAACCTTCTTATTGTCATTGGTAATTTAATGTTATTAGATAAACTAACCTAAATCATAACAAAATTGATAACCAAATCAAACAAATCCTAAAATTTTCTCAAATAAAACCATGACAAAAGCATTGGCCATTACTACAATGCTCTTGTAACACACCTATAATCACATCAAATTGTGGTTTCCCATAATTTGCATTTCATTGAATTTAAAGTGAAAAAGTACAAAAACACTTTTTACAACTTTCTTATTGTCCTTAGTAATTTAGTGTTATTAGATAAACTAACCAAAATCACAAAGTGCGAGGTGGTTAAATGTGGAGTATCTAGCCTCTAAACTTAAAATCTATGCATTTTTCTGCATGGGAAGTGACAAGCTAGTTGTGGTTTCCCATAATTTACATTTCATTGAATTTAAATTGAAAAAAAAAAAAAAAAACACTTTTTACAACCTTGTTATTTTCATTGGTAATTTCAACCTTGTTATTTTCATTGGTAATTTCGTGTTATTAGATAAACTAACCAAAATCACAAAGTGCTAGGTAGTTAAATGTGGAGTATCTAACCTCTAAACTTAAAATCTATGCATTTTTCTGCATGGGAAGTGACAAGCGAGTTATAGGAAGCTCAATGTCGACAAAGTAGATCTTTATAAATCCATCCTCCACCAAGAAATTAAAGCCGATTAAGACCCAACATTGTTTAAACCTTGTGAACTGTACTCAAGTGCTGGTCAATTTCCATGGTAGTTCTATACAAATTACATGTGCGCAGTTAAATATTTTACAGCGACGGATCATGATATCAACAACTGAAAACCTTCATTATTCCTGACTCTTTCCTTCTCGTACGTTACTTTGTAATAGTGTCAGTTGGTCGATGGTTACTTGTGATTTTTGGAGACTTGGTGAGTGAATCTGGATGGAAGAACAGCTGAATCGTCTCCTCTTCTTCCTCGTACATATCCAAACACTTCTCTGCAATGCTGCGAGTTCACAACAATTACACAGCTTTGCTCGCAGATTTCTTGCACCACTGAACCCATGAAGGTTTGAATCCTTATTCTAATTTTATTTCTATCCAGATGTATTTTATTCTAATTTTTAGTTGTATTGCAGATGACTGCATTCCCATTTGTTGTTTGCAGGAGACTGTGCTTTCAGTGGACATACCGTGTTCCAAATGTAAGAGAAATATTATGAAGAAAATTGGCAGTCTCCATGGTAATGCATGATGTAATAAGGTTTTCTTAGATTTAAGATTTTTGTTATAATGTAGATAGATGTTGGATTAATCACATTATTAAGATTTGGTCGAAGTTTGGAACTTTATCTTGAAGATGGACCATATTAGTTGGTTCTAAAATTTTGTTCTGAAGATGGACCACATTAGTTGGTTCGAAACTTGAACCAAATCCTAACAATGTGATTAATCAGAAAAACATCTATCTGCAACAAGATTTTGTTTATTTTTTGGATCTTAAATTTGAAATTTAAAAATATAAATGTAAGTGAAATTGTTATTTTTGATGATATAATTGTGAATTAGGTTGTAATTTTTGATGATGTAAAATGAAAATTACAAAACTTAATTCAAACTTATGAAAACTCCAAAACTTAAAAATGGTTAAACTATAGATTCAAACAAATCCAACCTTCACCATTTTACTATCTTGTAACGTCCTGATATATTACATTACATTGCAGGGGTAACCTCTATAAAATTGGATGCATCTCAGCGCACTGTAACTGTCACTGGGGACGTGGATCCTGTTGAAATTATTGGATGCATCTCAGCACACTGTAACTGTCACTGGGGACGTGGATCCTGTTGAAATTGCAGTCAAACTCAGGAAGTTGAGAAAGAATGCAGAGATCGTGAGCGTTGGGTTTCCTAAACCCAAGGAGGAGACGAAGAAAGAAGATGATAAAAAGGAAGATGATAAGAAGGATAACCTCCCCCAAAGCTGTCCAGATTGCCATGTATGGTATATAATTGATGATTATAATTTTTATAATCCATGCTCTATATTGTAATTATGTAATGCAATATTCTGGATAGAATAAATGGGTTAATGGATTTCATGGAAAATTTCCCAATGAAAGAATTGAGAGACACCATTTTAGAAAAATAAATGCAACCAAATAGAAAGTTCAGACTCGAACATTTTTCATCAATTCCAGAGTTATGTGAGCCTACTTCTGTATTTATCGTACCAGAGATCTATGGGCAAATCATTCACAAGTCAAAACTTGTGCAAGATGGCCAAGAAATGATCCAAAGATAATCTTCCCGGATACAGTTTATGATTTTTCAGACTACAAGAAGCTCTGGTGGGACTTTATGAATGTTGATGATAAGACAGATACCCATTATACTAAATTAAAATTTAGCACAATGGCAGCCTCTCAGAATAATCTGCAGTGTGAATGGTTCCAGAACTGGTGGGTAGATTACGGTGTCAATAGAACAGCTATGGATCCTGTGTACCATGAAGGATAT